>QQSS02202005.1:0-10000 GCA_003687565.2 Craspedacusta sowerbii
ATATATATATCGCACTCCCTGGTCACTTCTGCTTACAGTGCTTTAGCACTTCTGCTTGAAACTTTCTCCAGAGTGCTTATTCAATTCGAATCAAGTGTGCTCACTTCAAATAAATTAAATATTATGTTTGTACAGCGTTATTGGAAGATCATGTGATGGTCACGGAAAGGGGAGTAAAGGAAAAAGTTGCTAATTGTAAATTTAGTTTTATTCTCCAGTGGATTCATCGTTTATCGTGTCAGGCGTTGTTTTAAACGTTCAATCTTGGAACGATTGGAATGTTTACGCCTCCTTTTTATTAATAATGTGCAGTGGCTTAGTTTATGCTAGTTGAAAATGGTGATTGTTTACCGAGACATGTCCTCGAAATTGAAAAAAGTTGTCTTTATTCTTAAAATTCTTTCAAATATAGCACTTCTTAGACCTTTTGGAAGAAATAGAGGTTTACGATGCTTTCGTGACTGCAGCCCACATAGTGTACGAGTGTCTCCTGGCGACCAATGCCCAGGTTGTAAATAAATTGCCGTATCGCTACTCCAACTAATGCACCATGTGAGTCTCATGCTTTTGTTGTGCAGCGCCTCATTCCAGGTCTGAAGTTCTTATAGAGATATAAAAAAGTCCCCAGTAGTGCGAGCTACATTCACAGTGCCGTATGTATGCTGACTCCAACTGTCTCGCATAGCCATTGTTGAATTACGGCTGTTGGAATCTTAGCTGTCATGCAGCTTTCCGCAGGAAGGAAATAAAAGAATTATTGTTTGTGGTATAATACTGAATCTTCAATTGTGGCAGTATAGTTTCTCTTGTGAATTTTTGAAGGGATATCTTTTTGCTCACCGCCATCATGTTTGACATACACAACAGAAGCTATTGTAGGCACTTCTTTGAATTTAGTTTAACATCGAGTTAAAGTTTTTAGCTGTAAATTTTATGAAGGTAAGCCAAGGGTTTCTTGTCAAAACTCTATTTCTCGTAGGTAGGCATGTATAAGCTTTGCAATTAAGATTAAAAGTATTCGTGCTTGGCCTGATGATTTCTGGGAAGATGAAGCGAAAAGAAAAAAGCAAGATTCAATTGAAGTAAGTTGCGGATATCCAAATGCTGCTGTTTTCATGATGGGTTACCAGCTCTTCCTTATTTCATTTAGTTTAGTAGTCACATTCTTGTAAACTTAAACTGTCTTGCATTCTTATGATATGTGAGTCAATGTATGTAAGTATGCGTTCGTGTGTGCATGTGTATTATAAACAAAACTGTATTTAATTCGGTTTCAGTTAGACTTACAACCCCAATTGGATTGAATTTAATTAAATGATCATCTATATGGTAAGACTTTATGGAAGACTAATTATACGCATTGATAAGTAACATAGTCCTAGCTTGAATATATGAAGGGGACTTGGTTTGTAGGCTGCCTTCAGTGCATCTGATCAGAATCATAACAAGATTGATAGTTTCTGTCTTGGTATGACCACCATGTTGAAACTGCTAGTTGTATGTCCTTCATTATTTCCACAGTTATTTAGCTTATAAAATTACTCTGCACTGTGAGTCAGCATTTTCAACTAGCTCTTTCGACGAGTTTGCAAGTGATTGCTGAGTTTCAGAATTTGTTTGTGTTGTTGAGTTCTACTGTATGTTGGAAAGTGCTTGTATTTTAATATCAACGATTCAATATGACTTACTTCAATTAAGCAAACAGTCATAGCACTGCAAACACCAGACAGTAATCAGCAGCACACCAGACTTCGCAGCGTTTTGGCATTTAAGTGCTGGAAACTACCATCTTGTTGGCCCGTGCTGCACCAGGATAACCTTGATCATCACCCAAACTGGTCTTAAAATAGCTAGCCGCCCTACTCGACAAGTAGTGAATACAAAAACTGCAGTATGGGGACAGATCTGCTCTGCCAGTTGCAAGCAGCGCTGATAAAGTCTTGGTCCTTCCTGGGGGCAGATGCATATGGTGCCCTACCTAGACTGTCCAAAGCTCTGTGTATTTGGGGAGCTTTTTTTTGCCTTGCCTCGTCCATTCTGGACTTCCACGGCACTGTAGGCGGTGTAGTGAGATGTCTTTGTCAAGGTCATGTTTAACTTGCTAGACCAAGGGAGTCCATCAGCATAAAATTCAGCTTTTCAGCCACCATCAGGATCTCGTAACCATGTGTCACTAGTAGCTGTCAGCGTTAAGTCTCTGCCATCACTTCTAATGAAAGTATGTTCTTAATGATTCCAAGTCATCATCATATCATAAATCAACTGCACATATTTTAGGTTTGCAGGCATCTACAATCTTGGACCTGGTCCTTGTTGTGGATCTTGGCTCACACCTCAAACTTTACTCACCACAGGAGTGACGCACAGCAGCATTCCACAGCATTAGAACTTTCACATACTACCATACATGGTCAGGATTCAAACCTACGTAAGGACCAAACAGTACCATGCAAGGAGCATTATATTTAGCTCCAGAGACACTAAGCTATATTACGGCAGTAACCATCCAAGCAAGCATTTTTCACGTGAATAGCTAGAAGTCACAACACGTGTTGTCTCTCGACTCAAGTATGATGCACAACAGTCTTTCTGTTTGCAGCCAATTCTATTTGATGTCCAACTGTACGCAGAGTGTCCATGGTCTTTCTCAGAAGATTATGTCAGGCACCGGTTGATTAATCCACTGACTAGTTTGTGAGGCATTTTTGACATACTGGAGTTGCTAAACCTGGATAGTCTGTGATAAAGGTGGCACACAAACTCTTTTGCGAGTTCTTCATTATAAACCCTGTCTTTATCTGTTATCATTAGCATGACCCTCTAGCACTTCGTGGAAAAGCTATTTTGGCGTTTTTTTTTTAGCTCTTCTGTTGTTATCCAGCGTTCACAGCCATATAAGAGTATGATAGACAAGCTGCACAGAAGATGTCTGCTTTCAATTTAGTTGTTACTGTTAGAAACAGCAATATAGCTTACATTTTTTATATTGACCTTTGCTTACTTGCATGCTATGGTCTGTTGAAGCAACCATGGTCGAACCACTCAATTGGCTCTCCTCTCTTTTTTATGTAACCATGGTTGAACCACTCAGTTGGCTCTCTTCTCTTCTTGATGTTAGCGAGATGAGCAGACTTGATGGTTTTAAATATCTTAATCTTCTTTTTAGGTTCACCTGTAAACCTATTACACAAGAAAGGTTGGCTAAGACAGACAATTGCTCTTGTGATGTTTTGAAACTCTCTCTAGCAAGGCTAAATCATAGGCAAAGACGAAGTCAAGACTGATGTCTGTGGTCGTGTTTCTCTGGAGCTTGAGCAAAGTCTTAGATATATAACAAAGACATGTTTTCCATTCTTTGTATGTTGCTGCTCTGTTCGATTTAGACTGTAGTCGAAGACAAGGATGTATAGGGAGGAAGCTGGAGTATAACCCTGAAGGATCTTAGTGCCCACGCCGAATTCTTCCGACACATTCCTTACACGGCACTTTTCGACTGGCCGTAGATGACTTGTATGGGACGTTTGCTCGGCATTCAATAATGTTGCAATATGTTGAACATGGCTTGTCGGCCTCTTCGGAATGCCGTTTGATTCTCTCGTAGCTCAGGAGCTACTTTATCGATTATCCCTATTAGCAGAAATTTGTTGTAGGTCTTGGCAGCGATGCCTCAGTAATTTGAAATTTTAGACAAGTCATCGGTCTTTGGTATCGGGACAATCAATGAGGTGGCTTAATGTTTTTTTTTTTTGTGCTCATGTACTTAAATGAACATAGTTGCTATTATCAGGACTGACTATTGGGCCTAGTTCGATGCTAAGATCTTTCTTTGCGAGCTCAGCAGGAGGCCCAGAGTGTGACGATGGGTACACATTCAACCACTTGCGAAAGTAATTTCACCACTCGTCCATTATCTCCCTAGTCGTGGGAATGTTCCTTTCCGGCCGCTCATCTCGTTCACTAGCTCCAATGCTCTCAAGCTATGCTTAAGTTGCTATTTGCGGTTCCAAAAACTTGGTCTGATCGGTCTTGTAAGAAACATCGAGACCGTTATCCAACTGTTACCAGCGAATTTTAGTTTCGAGATTGGTGTTATGGTTTCTTTTGTAGAGCCGTTTTCCTTTGCTTCTTCAGCTAGCAGCTCTTTAGTTTTGTTTGTAACCCAATTTTTAGCATGGATTGCGCATTGGTTTCCAGCGCAGTCTCTTCTATTATTTTTAAGAAGTCATAATTTGACAGGAAATTGCCTCCTTTAATATATATATATATATATATATATATATATATATATATATATACATAAATTAAACTAGATATTAATAGATTATAGGATGTACATACCTATCTATACAAATTATTTACATTAATTTTAGTTACAAGAACTCGATCAGTAATCGTTCTTCGCGTATCTATCATGAGATTTGTCAGCCTGAATGCAATGCAATATCCCCAATAAGCCAAGGATCTGACAAGTCTGTTGTTACAGGTATCAGGCAGTTGCACGAGCTTGAGGTATGTCTTGTCCTGGAATTTCGTTGCTCATGGGCTCATGTTATTTTTTTTATCAGTGTTGTACTTCCACTATATGTTGCTTTTTTGATGCTCTTCTCCATAAAGAATGCGGGATTGCTGTTCATACTTAGTTTTGATGTATATCAGTTTGATGTAAATGCCTCTCCTGTACTGAGTCATTTGTTATTTGTGAATTGAAATAGCAGCTCATATCTTCGATGCCATCGTCATGATTTGAAATATTTTACTGTATATCTACAGTTGTAATATTTTATTTTGATATTGTGATATTGTGATAGTTGGTTGCTCCTGTAACTATTTATTCTAAAAGGCTAGTGTTGTAAAGTTTTGATGAAGTTGAATGTTAAGCGTGTCAGTAGCCATCTATAATTGGAAGATTTGTATTAAGTATGTGGATGTATGGAATATTGGATGTTGTGCAAAGATTCTGCTATTAATTCTTTATTTTAATGCAGGAGATTTGCCTTTTAATGGTAGCGTTTGAGTCGTATCCCTGTGATTTAGCTGCTTCCTATCATTTCTTGAGCACGATGATATTTGAAATATTTAGTTTCATTTTCCAGCGCTTAGAAGTTTCTGCTATCATATCATGAATGTAAGCGTTCTCTGACCCTTATGTAGCACGAGAAAAATGTTTGTTTTTGCCACGTTTTTATAAATTATCTTAACGCATGAGAAGCAGTTTACGTAAATATAATAATATAATGCAAATAAAATGCTAAAGTGATAATATGATTTAAATGAGTAATTCTATGGTGCTGGTACTCTGTTTAGGTGCTATTTTTAAGGTATTTTGTGCCCGTTTTAGATCTTACGATTACAGATTCTAGTGTGAATCTGCAATAGTTGACTACTTTGTTGCGCAAATGTTTTATGTTTATGGCAAGTTAATGAACAAGTGATCCATGAATTATACGTATTGTTTTGGGGATAGCTCAAAGTTTCGGTGAAAGTACTCCTATTTTGACTCTGCTCGAATTAGGTATCTCTATTAGGCCGGGTTTGGAGTGGCTTCTCACTATGAAGTGAAAAGTAAGACTTTTACGGATTTCTTTATTTTGAGTGAGCGTATGAATTAAGCCCTGTCCTGAAAACATGGCTGTTTGGTTTTAGGCTGTCGTAGATTGTCAGGGGGCCGACGCTCATAACCAAACTTCAAGCCAGTGGCTTGCTAACCATGACGTTCACGCTAAAAAGCTGACTATTGATGCATTCTTTAGAAATGCTGCTCTAGTCAAGTAAGTTGCCTAAATTTTTTTCCCCTAGCAACTCGGTTTTTGGAATGCATTACTGGCATGTTTATGTTGCTTCAAGAACGTGTTTATGTCGCTGTTATTCATTGTTTGTTTTCATTGAGTGGCATGCCTAGTCATTTTTTCTGTCTATTGATTGTTTACTGGTGCTTTTGTTTTTTTGTTTACCTTATTAATGGCCCGTCCATTTGCATATTTTAGTACGGACGAGACTGGAAATGGGGACGCAATACGAAATCATCAAGTTTACAAAGTGGCTGCGTCTACCTATGACGACTATGAAATTAGGCTAAAAAAGTAATGTTATGGACGATTTCCTAATGCCCACGTTCTTGATATGCATCTCTTTGTAAGTCTAATTAGCGTATAAGATGCGAGTGCGTAGCCGTAATTTTCCAAAGGACGTTTGTATAGGTTAATAGGCTATTCGATATTTAATTTGAGTTTTGTGTTTAGTTTCGTATCTTCGCACTGTATTTTGTCTTTTTCTTTGCTAGTGTTAGACTTCGCTCGTCAAACTATCGAGCTTAAAATAGTGGAAAATAGTATTGTTGTGGAAATAATTTTGTTCTCAAAATCTTGTTCTGGTGAAGGTATCGCGAACGTTGCCAAATTGGGCGTCGAAGCCCAGCCAGGTCTAATGTGTCTATGACGAAACATCGCCGTCTTCAGAATGCCAGAAACTTAATCTTTATTTTACGCCGTTCAGATTTTGTCCTCGACCGAGAGCGTTGTGAGAGAAGTACGCATGTTTAAACTTGGGCTTGTCGAAGCTTCTTGCTTTGTATGGCTCCGTAATCCACGGCCAACACACCGAAGCCACAATTTGACGTTACACCTGCTATATCTGCGCATTCATTCATTCATTTCATTTAAATCTTAGCGGCGATACGTCATAGACGATTCCGCTGTAGCTGCCCACATGGCGTCTCGTCGAAGGCCACGCCATTGATCTCTGTTTCGCGCTGCTTCCTTTGCTGATTCGAGGTCAGCCTGCCTTCCTGTCACGAACAAGGTGCCGGTCAGGTCGTGGAGCACTTGGTCGGACCACGTCCTTTTTGGAGCATTTTTTGGCATCTTCCAATCCGGGGAATTCTCAGCAAATAGTAGGCGTTTTGGAAGACGTTCATACGACTGACGTGTCCAAACCAGCGAAGGCGGTGAGACCGAAGGAAAGGCTTATTGTGGCAGCGCCGTTGTATTTCGTCATTTCGGATTCTGTCCCGGATGACGGGAAAGGTACAGGAACGACAGGAAATCTGTGTATTCAAAACGGCCGGATGGATAGGCCAATAATAGTCCGTAGGCACTTGGAAAGCCTCCAAGGAATCTATGTCCTAATGCAGAAGTGTCCAGCTTTGGCATTAGTAGAGGAGCGTGGGTATAAAAATCGCATTGTAGATTTCGACCTTCGTGCAAATTGAGACGTTGCGTCGGTCGAAGGCAAGCTGTCTCAATCTACCGAAGGCCGATGATGCTTTTGCGATACGTGCTGCGATGTCATCGTAGGCTGCGACCCGAGAGTTCTGAATAACCGAGCCGAGATAGGCAAATGAATGGACCACTTCGAGTGTTTCGTTATTCAGCCGTATCGTGGCGCTGGGGATGCCGACGCACATAACTTTCGTTTTCGACGCACTAATATTAAGATCCAGCTTTTTCGCCTCGGCGTCCACGCTATCAAGAAGTCGGTGCATTGATTGCTCGTCGTCAGCGAAACGTGCTACGTCGTCGGCGTACTCAAGGTCACTGACGCTGACATTCACACCAACCTTGAACGTTGGAATATGGCGCAAAGCAGCCATCATGATCCAGTCGATGACGACATTGAAAATAGTGGGTGACATAGTGCAACCCGTGGAAATGCTGAACTTCGGCGAAAGTTTGCGATAGGCTCTTACACGGCAGTTAGTACCTTCGTAGAAGCTGCGAAGGATGTTGATTATCTTTGGCGGGAAGCCGTCATGGGTCAGACCTTTCCACATTGAACTGTGATGCACTCTGTCGAAAGCAGCAGTAAATTCGACAAACATGACAACGAAAGCCTTGCCTGCACGTATGCGTTTTTTCAAAGATTTGACGTGTAGTGAGGACTTGGTCACTGGCGCCACGTCCGACACGAAAGCCGGATTGGTTTTCGCGAGTCCGCAGTTCGTAATGTGGCCAAATCCTCTGCAAAATTATCAGCATCAGCAGCTTACCAGCGATTGATAACAGGCTAATGCCACGATAGTTCGCACAATCGCGTTTGCCTTTCTTTTTTAACACGGACACGATGATGAAATCTTTTCAGTTGAGTATTAGTTGAGCGTGATCAGAGTTGAACAACAACAACAACAACAACGACAACAACAACAACAACAACAACAACAACAACAACAACAACAACAACAACAAAAACAACAACAACAACAACAACAACAACAACAAAGATTTGAGATCAGCGCCGCGGAACACTTTGACATCTTGGAGAGAAGAGCCAAAGCGTAGAATGATCAGTATGTAGTCCAGCTTTTTGTGAGTCCGCCTGTCATTCGAGCGCCAGGTCGTCTTGTGGTGGTGACGGAATCAAGAATTAGCTACACCAAATCTATAATTGTGCATGGAGCCATGGCCGAAGTTTCCGGCCTCCTTTTCCTATCCAATTCTACTCGCAACAATATCGGCGTTAAAATCGCCCATCGACCAAATCATTCGGCTCTTCGGAATCGAGCTGTATGCCCGCTCAAGAGACTCGTAGACCTCGTCTTTGGCATCGTCAGGAGAGACCTCAGTGGGCGCGTAAGCGACGATTAGTGACATATGAACATGCGCATTTAGATGGAGCACGGCCAGTCGGTCAGAAACGGGATCAAAATTGGTGACAGCCGCTTTCAAGCGAGTTGCTATGATAAAGCCGTCACCATTAACGGCACTGTTTTGTTGGCCCGAGTAGAAAAGATGAAAGACGTGTTTACCCGTAGCGTCACAGGTCTGCCTGTCGCCGTTCCCACATAGACGGGCCTCGGTTATAGCCACGATGTCAACTGATAAACGGTTAAAGTTCGCTGCATAGCAGCTCAAGACGACCGGGCTTCAATCGAGAAAGGGAGCGAACGTAGCACGTGCCGAGAGTTAGGCGAGGAAGAACGCGGTGGCCCTGGGGAGCGCCGTAGCGATTTGGAGTGTTTTCCGGTCGTTGCACGACCGCATCGAGCGCATATCTATGCACGTTCATTTACTGCTTCAATTTGCGCCTGTTTACTTCTAGGCATCAACGTAACTTAAAACAAGCCCGTCACTTTTACCCACTTCTCCTAGACGACGCGTAATTATCTTATCAGTTCTGATTTTTTTCAATGCTTCGAATTATCTGGAAACGTCAGGTAAGCTTCGGCATAGTACGCGGGACTTGAATGCTCAACCTGATAGCAGTTTGCAAACGATCAAAGATTGTCTAGTTCAGCTATGCATAGTCGAAACGCGAAATCCTTCCCAGCCCAGAGAAGTCAGACGTGATGCCGCAGCTTTGCAGAGTATGCACATGCGCATCAGTGAGTTCGAAACCGCGATGGCGTCAAACTGATCACCTTGGCAATGATCCGTCCTCTTCTTGTATACGGATGTGACATGCTGGCGTGATCGGTCTTTCAATATTTCTTTGCTGTCACAAGATCTGCTTTGCCTTGCTCATATTTGTATTCAAAACAGCGAGCGCAGCGGCCTGTGTTTCTGACCCGCTTGCATCTGGTTGGTGTTTGGCAAGTTTAGGGGAAGTTAAACATATGATGCGGCCACGGTTAAGTGAAAGTTTATATGCAATCGAATCATTCACATCGCTCGATTGTTTTGCCTTCATATAAGAAATATGTAAGCCACGCTTGCTAATTGGCGAAAATGAAGAGTTTGAATACTAGCCAATTATACTGTTAGGAGAGTCATGCGAACCGCAGTGATATGACGAATACGCAAAAATGTGAAAACCAGGCTGCTGCTGGCACGTCCTGTCACCTTCGGAAAAAAGTGCTGTTTAATAAGTAACATGGCTGTGATCCTTTCGTCTACCGTGTTTGTCTTGCGTATAAAACTCAGTCTCTAATAAGCGGCAAATGACTGAGTTTACTACTTACTATAAACTATATAACTTCTACAGTCAATAGTATAAACAGCTACGTACAGCATATGGCTGTTACTGTGCTCATAGTGGCGGTGCCTGCTTTATTTCGTTCGCATTTTGT
>QQSS02202016.1:0-12067 GCA_003687565.2 Craspedacusta sowerbii
TTGGGTTGTCAATAAATTTGTAATCAATATTAATCTTCTGTTCGTAAACTTTCGTTCTTATTGTCTTGTTCGGGACAGGTCCGTTGAGTGGCAAATGCAATGCATTCGAGCAAGAATTTGCTCGTCTCCCCAATGCCGTCGTATGAAATTAAACAATTGGGTTCCTCAATATCAGTAAAATTATAAAAATATTTACTTGCACGGACGGCGCAAAGCCCAAGCCAAAGCCTTAGTTGAGTTAAATACCGAAGACCTATGAGATGATGCATATTGGACGTAGATTTTTTTTTAAGGACTTACTATTCGGGTCGATACGTTTTTGTATGTTTTTCAGATTCAGGAAGTAACTTGTCATAGTTAGTCCGGTCAGAGATTACGGCTGGAAGAACGAAACTTTGAACTTTCGTATGTATCTCAAGCAACTAGTTGATCCTCAAAATAACAACCATGCAGGGTCATGTTTGAAAATAATTTTTCATATTTTTTTTTATTTATTTATATTTATAATAAACGTTGCGATGTCCATTTGACTTAAATATTAAATTCGTAAACGCTTTCAAGCAAATTTTAATTCCTTTGAGCAATTCTACATTCGCAGCCCGTGGAAAAGTTCGCATCCCTGGCAACGCACGAGACTCTTAAATGTTAACAAATGCACGAACTGCCTCGAAGCGTGAATCACGCAAGCAAGTGGAAGCTCCGTCATGAATTCCGAGCAACCTTGCTTGGAGAATCCTCGTTACAAAGACCGAAACAAATACTGTGCGACTTGATCGCCTGTTGAGATTGATTCTCTAGCCCTAAGCGTAGAGGTAGTAGGGTACAATGCGATAAGTGCATGTCATTCATCATGGCATCCACCAATTGACGACGAGTTGCAAACAACGGAGATCGGTGACGGAATCGTAATCAATAACCTGAACTGGAACCCTATCTGCTTGATCTGGAATAACAGTAACAGCAATGTAAGCACCTACGTGAACGGAAGTCATACCATCCAACATGCGCTTTCTCAGGAACGAAAAAATTAAGAACGGATGCCAGCGTTTCAAGACTGGGGTTTCAAGACTGGGACGGGTTTTTGTGATGGCTTCAGCCACGTTTGCGTGGAAACACAGTTTCCTTACAGCGCTTTGGCTTAGGCGGACAGTGATCTGCCCAAAGACGTGCCCGATAAGGCCAAGACAGACTGTTGACACTAGGCAGAACATGAAAGCAAGGCTAATAAAATCGCCTTGCCCATTTCGTCTGCATTAGCGCAGAAGTTTTCAGTGTTAAGAAGTTCTATTGAAGAGTGGTACAGCGGCAAGCATTGCCAAGATGTAGCATACAAATTTCAATCCTATCACCAGCTACCATCCAATCCTAGAATCTAAATGCATAAGCTTGACGAGGAGCTTGGATTTCACAGACAGAATCTCCACATCATATCGAGCATGGATAACGCAATGAAGTCGCTATTTTAAGCAACCAGTTGAATCAGTTCGTGATGAATTCTGTACCCTCTAATCGTTCCCTTTCTTTGAAGTTGCTAAGACAATCGTGTTCACCACTCTCAACTGCGAACCACACAGCGAGATATCGTGGACATACATACACAGAATCAAATATGCATATGTGCACACATACCCCTACATACACCAAGGAATGATTCACTAACTTTATCATAAGTGCCTGAGCCTACCTACTTGAAATAACAGACTATAGAGTCACACTTACATGTTGTTTAGAACTGTATACTCTCGAACTGTTGGCTTGTTGAAGCAGATTTTAGTGTACGCATGCGCAATGGCTCTGATAATGTCAAGCGCGAGATATCGTTGCAAGAGAAGCGAGTTGCACAATGTACAAATCAAATTCAATTCTTCATGTGGACCCAGACATCATCTGCAACGAGGCTGCCGAAATTTTGATGGTGTATAGATAAGTTCAGAGAATATTGATTTGCGCCAACTTTAAGACTGCATGATATTGAATAAAAGTTTCATCTAAGACCTGCAAAGTTAGCTCATGCACACATTTATGCACGTATAAAATCAAAGTATAGTGATGCATGACGAAGAACCACATTCTGAGGACACAGTAGATTCTATCACGCATCACTTCTCGTACTAATTTTCCGCTTTAAACGTCTATTTTCGTTATCGTTTATTTTCGATGTCAATGACCAGATCATTACATGCACTATAGAAGCATGACTCATATGTGATCAATATCTGGCTTAAGTCGCCCTCCCAATATCTGACTCATATGTCACCATAAGTCATCATTTTTCATTAGACCAATAACATTTTTATTTATTCATTTTTTTCCTCAGTCTTTCGTTGTCTTCGTGGGCGAGTAGGCGAAATGTAATCGTAGTAAAACTTGTAGATTACCGCTTAAGTTGAGTCTTATATGGGTTCTCCAAACAAACTGGCTTTTTAATCAAGGTTACACGCTAGCTTGTTTGTTGTAATCGTCAAACTTACCTATTATCCGAGCTAAGCATGAAACCAGAATAAAACTTTGCTTTTATAACATAAGGTAATTTTTTGTGTAACTTTTTCCAGGCTTACATGTTTTCATTAGGACATGCAACTAATGCCGCATGAGTGCAAGCCGTAGCATGCCGATATTTATTCCATAAATTCACACATAGGTCATTGCTAACGTTGATATGCATATCCTTTAATTTGTGAGCTTATCTTTTGCGTTGTCGACTTTTAGGTCAACTTCAAAGCAGATGCGACTGCGAGGTGCGACCACATCAGAAAATTTTAAAGAGCATAATCATATCACAAACACCATGAAAGTTTTTTCAAATGCTTTAAGAGGCAAGTAGTGCACCCAAATTAATTCACCTTCTAAGATTTAAAATGCTTCCAACTTAGCAAGGCTCCTAGCTAAGCTGTTAAACACAAGACAAAGCCGCTGTTACTTAATACCTAGGCGTATTCCATTTTTACACCCTAGCATTATGTTCACGGTAAAACACGAGACAGATCGGAGGCTACCGCTTCTCGGCGTTTTAGTAGATGGAATAAATGGCAATTGTTTCACCACCTCTGTTTACCGTAAAGTGACCTTTACCGGTCTACTCACTAACTTTAATAGCTTCTGCGCCGTTTCATGTAAAATTGGTTTGATGAAAAACCTCATCGATCGTGAATTTGAAAGCAATAGTTCCTAGTCTGGGTTAAACACAGATCTAACAAAATAACAAGCACTTTAGCAAAAAATCAATTCCCGACAGACTCATCAGTAGATCTGTAAAATCCTATCTGCATAATAAGTTTGAATCAAAGGCTAACCCTTGACCTTAGATTCCACAAAATTATTTTTGGATTGAAAATTTAGGATAACTGATAAACTGGAGCTGCAATTCTGTGAGCTAGAACTTAGTACCACCTCAATGTCTCATGTAGTAGACTTCATGGTTATGTTTTCCTGCAATGCCACTACTATTAACTCGCTTAAGCGAAACGGACGTGTTTGCGTCACTAATTGCAACCTAAATTGGAGCCTTTCAATGATGGAGATCGGTTCTTCAAATTAGTTAATCAGCCCACACTTTCCATGTCGAGCCTCTGATAATTGTATTCGGCCTTTAACCATACTTTAAGCATACGGATATACTGTATTTTCTTACGAAATTTGCGCACTAATTTTCACCTTGAACGTCTAACACCAAGAATCCGTCCAGAAATTTCTGAACGTCGTTCAACAATTTTCGGTAAATACGCCCCAAAGTTGGATTAACACCTGTTTGTCTTGGCAAAGGGTTTCCACGTCTTATTGTTACAGGAGGCGAGAAACCGCAGGCTACCCAGCGATCATGCCAAGATTAGAACGGAGCTCCCTACATGCTGTCACATGTGGGAAGATGCTAACACGGACTGCGACACGGAGAAAATTTGGTTGTCTTTCAAGCACGTATTCTTGAAATGGCACCTGGTGGTAAATGCTTTACTCTTATGATTAAGCTTGATCAACTAGTAAGGGTAATATTCGTTTCTTTAAGTTTCTCTGAAACTATTGTAAATGCAAAGCATAGAAGTCTTGAAGAAGGCGTTAGCTCTGAATATCCCTTTTTCGAATGCTCACAGGAATTTTATGTTGGGCTGCAATTTTTTTTGTTAATATCTTAACTAGTGGTTCGTAGCATATCGTGACTAGTAGCAGTAATTTATACGAAAGTTAGCAAACGAGAAATAATAAAGATGCTATTACCGGATGCAATGAAAGTTTGCATAAATTATTTATTAAAAAATTCTCGGCACCTTATTAGCACTATGAAATTTTTATGTGCAGAAGCGGAGGAAACGCCAGTCAATCCGAACGGAAATACGTAGATGTTTCTAGTCTCGAAGTAACATTTAATGGCATGTTTAAAGAGTAGTTGCGGCCTGAAAATATCACGGGCCCAAGATGGTGTTTAGAGGCCGATTCACCTTCTATCCATCGTGACATATCTAAAGAAGCTTTCTGCAAGATATCAAATCCTCGGATGTGAGGCAAGCAAACTCGAGACAACCCACGAGCGAGGGACCAACCTTCACAGCAGCTGCTTACAATCTTTTTTTTTTACTATTAGGTCATTTGTGGCACTCGGCGAATCCTCATGGAGTTCGGAAATACATCCCATAGATAAACGTGCACAAGAGTGTGTTACTACATCTACCTTTAATCATCTTTGTATTATATCGGAACAGGTTAGGGACGCAGAATTACGTGCAATTTTTTCAAAAACCTAATTAGGTAGTTAACATGCAATCATGTTATTCATGTGCCTAGTTTCGTCATGGTAGACTCAGCAGCACCCCTGGCATACCGTAAAGCTACCATTTACTCCTCAATCTGCGATTGATCATGCCGACATGCCGTGAAGGTCAATACGGCTGCGGCTGCACGCCATGAGACTTAAATCAATTGCCTTCGAATAATTTTTTTTATTACATAGACAATTGGACTTCCTTGTGGATTGATCGAACTTAAAAAAGAAAAGGCTAGGGTTAGGGTAAGGATTATAAGGTGTTATCGTTAGAGTTTGTGTTTGGGTTACAGTCAGACTTGGCCAACAAATAAATAAATAAATAAATGACATGTGAGCCAAAGCTTCTTCGTCAGTAACGTTACATCAAACCAATCGCAATGAATTGCTTATTTTAGGAGTAAACTGCAGATTGATACCCTCCTTGGTTGGAGTCTCAACTGGCCAAGCAACAGCTTGGAGTCTCATGAAGAACTCGAAACCCACTTGAGACCTCGGCTGCAGTCTTGCAAGAGAACATAAGCTCTCAAGTGAGCATTTGCTTGAGATCGTCACAGTTTCCGCGATATTATCAAAAAGAAGTTTAAGATTGAAGAGCAGATCTTGGATACCTTCCTCGTTCTTTTGCGATTGAAATCAAGGCTTGTTGTAGGTCTCTGCTAAAGAGGCTATTTATCGGTTTCATATTTTCCTTAATAGTTTGGTAGCCTTAATGGCTCAGAAGTCGCTTTAGTATTCTTTGCATAATCTGCCAGAGCTTGCGTATGCTCTAGCGAGCCTTGATCACTGAGTCTTAATTAGAGTTTAGTTGTCTAGATACAGAATCCATAGCCCCTGTCACGTCTTTGTAAGTTTTCGGCGTAAGCCTAATCGCAATCTTAGTAATCACAAGCTTAAGGCTACAAATGATCTAATGATCTAATTAATACTGAAGTTTAAAGTTCAAACACTTACGTATTTCAACTCTGCTTTAGTATGTCTTGAAACGGATAGCCAGAAGGAAAGCGTTAAAAAAATATTATTTAGACTTTCAATATAGATTAATCATAATACAAACGCCCACATTTTACGTCTTTTGTGACTCTTCGGAAACTAATTAATGGCTATTATGAAATTCTTAAATATATTATTTATATATTCTTATATCTAATATAATGAATCTCTTCTGGCATGTGTGCTTGGAAGTGTCCGAATTGTAAAAACATTCTCACTCTTATATTGGTACTGTTCGAATATGTGCTTGAATTTCTTTGAAATTCAATTTAGGTGCTTACTTTTGCTTTTCGTTAGCAGTAAGCAGCAGCAGGCACTCAAGTTAGGCACAGAGCTGCGGTTTCTTTCGACTCTAGGCTCAAGAAAATGTCTGCAGCAAGCGAGAACTTAGAATGCCCTATCTGCAGTCAACCTTTCGATGAACAGGAGCAATGTCCTAGAGTACTCAACTGTGGACATACATTTTGTACGTGCTGCTTGAACAAACTGTTCAAAGACGGAAGCGTCGTTTGTCCTCAGGATCGGAGTGAAAACCGACTGACAGAAGGGGTGCCGTCGCTAGCCAAAAACTTCGCCTTGATAAGCGTTGTGAGAGGCACTTTGGCTGAGACCAATATCGAAAAAGTTCAGTTTTGCCAAGTCTGCGACGATGACGAGCATTTTGCGGTTTCTATTTGTCTGGAGTGTGGACAGGCCATGTGTGATACTATTGCAAAAGCTCATTCTAAGTTGCGGGCATCAAAACACCACAAGCTTGTGCCCGTCGAGAAAATTAAATCAGACCCAAGCATATCTTTGTGTGCACCCATTTGCACTGAACACGATCAACCATATCAATTTTTTGACAGCACATGCAAGTGTGTCCTGTGCATAAAATGCTGGGCATTGAGCCATGGTACCCATCAATTACAGACTCTACTTGCTGCCGCTGATGATATTGAGCAGAAGTTGAAGCCGATCTGTGATGAAGCAAAACGCATGGTTGAACAGATGAACATGTCAAAGGAGCGTGTTGCTGGACTGATCAGGGGTCTTGAGCGTCATTTTAAAGAAGCTGGTACGAATTTGGATGCAATATTTGAACAGGTGAGAAAGCCTTTTCAAGGTTCACTGTAGATCAATGACTTTCTGTGAACGGACTTTTAAAAATTTGGTACTTTTCCTTTCTGCATCATCTTCAAATTACAAAGCTAACTGCAAGGAATTCCCGAAAGTTTGGATTTATTAGTTTACGCAGGGCTTCTGGGTGTCCTACCTTCAACTTTGGAAAAATCAATTACACATCAAAAGTCAATCATCAAATTTCTTCAGCCCTGTAGGTCTAAAATAACGAAAGCGTGTAGAGCTAACAAATTCATCATTCATCATTCATCTTTTGGATAAATTGAGTAAGATTTAAAAAAACGTGACTTTTCTCAAGACCGCATTACTGATCGGGTATTCTGGGTAAGTGAGTTCTAATATTTTATGTGATAGTAGCATGTTGGTTATTTTTATCAAGGAGCGAGGCACCTTCTTTCTGTGAAAACTGCGGATACAGACTTCTAAGCACAAGCCAGCTTTGAAACTCTTACGTCGGTACTAATAGCTTGATGCCTCGTTTGATGAGTGGCTGGATTGTCCTTTGATTTGCAGGGATATCTCCATTATGATTGAGCTTGACTAACCAGTACCAGGACTCTTGAGGTAGCAGCAAATCTTTTATTTAATTGACTTGTGGCGAAAATAGCTACTTTGCAAACAATCGCAGAGATAAGTTGAGTGCTGGAATACTAACCAGTGTCAAAATATAGCTACCATCAAATACTTGCGCGATGCATCAGAATTAACAAATTTCGAACTATTGTCCTCTTTGGACGTCAAGACTTGTACCATCGTCCAGTTAATCATAGTTCCCTAATCTGATTTAGATTTATTTTAGTTTACTTCATTTTTCAAATGGCTAGTTTTACGTACGTTTCGTCCCGGCAAAGGGACTTGTCAGAGACTATTGGTTGGAGTCTTAACTGACCAACCAGCTGCCTGGAGTCCCATTAAGAACTCGAAACCCCTGGAGAGCTCGGGAAGCATCCTCTATACCCATAGGCTAATCGGAAATCGGATAATGATCATTTACTGATCGAATATTAAATTTGTGGTAAATCCATCCTCTTAAACGTAGGTTCTTTTGCAACCTTTGATCTTATCATACCATGGTAGATCTGTGAAAGGGTATGCTACGGGGTAGGGCTGATCGGGGTTCGTTAAAATGTTAGAGTTTCTTATTTCAGGTTTTGTTGAAGCTCTCTTCTAAGAAGGACAAGCTGTCGAACATTCTGCGACAAGAATACAAGCGCAAGTCAGCTGTTTTGATTGACCAGAAGGAAGGAATCGAAACCTCCCTGGCTTGTCTTGTAAATGCTATCGATCAAGCAGACAGTGCCATTCATTGCAGAGGAGACGTACGCTTGCTGATGGCGTACAGTGACATTAGTAAGGCCTTGGAAAAATACAATGGAAACTCAGCAGACGTCTGGAAAGGCAATGAGGATGTCCTTGCCTTCTTTGAGAATCATGAGGCGGTAAAAGTCTTGGAAAAGTTAATACATGACTTGGGGTCAGTATATTTGAAATTTGAGGCTAAGGATTTTATGGCAGATGGCATTGGTTTGACTTACACATTTATTGCTGATAATGTCTTCTCGATTCGGCCGAAGAGGAGCAACCCTATTTGGAAATCAGTTACGGTTCCGTTGGTGGTGAAGGTGCAGACGGAAGACAAAAATGAGTTGCCCACAAAGGTTGAACCGGTAGGAGATGGAAGTTATCGCGCGACGTACTCCGGAGTTGCGGACCTATCCGAGAAGAGGGTTTCCATCCAGCTTTATGGTAACGATATAGGCAGATTTTCAGTGTCAAATTTCTTTGAGAAAATCGTGGACTTGAATGTTCAAGGCAAATTTCTATGCAAGCAAAGTTTGAGTGGACGAATATCTTGGGCTAGATCCGTACTTCTGCAAGGACGTGGATGCCTGAAGTTTTCAGTTTACCTTGAGGTAGATCCAGTGAAACCTAACCCGTGCCCAGAATACCCTGAACATCCGGCAATCAGGATATTTTTCCAACACTACCGAAACACCAACGATCCACCTTTGAGCGAAAAGGATGTTATCGTTGCGCTCAGTGTGGATTCTGCAATGTCCAAAGTGATATCAAAACAATGCTTAAACTGCTTTGTTGATTTTGACCGTGCGAGATGTGGGATAGGTAACCACGTTAGTAGAGTATGGCGGGACTGGTGTCGCTTTGTCAAGCTAAACATATGTTTTTTGCACACCGGTCGATTTTTCGTTAATTACAGTACCTAACATTCTGGCTAGGCTAGTTCTGTTAGGCTTTTAATAGTTTTATTTTTTTACGAATCAGTAACTTAAGCGTATTTCGTATTTCCTGATGAAACGCAGTTTGAGCGGAGACTGCGGAACTGTACTGGAAAAAATTGGAATTCTTGAACTTCTTGGGAGGTACGTCAAGGCATCATGCGATTGTTTCTGGATGTCTGTGTATGATGATACTAAAACTGTGCTTTCAAGCTTGGTGTTTTCCACGTCGTTGTTCTGTGTTTACAAATGCCTTTCGCGATAAGATACGATGCGATGCAATAGTTGCAAAGTAATGTCTTAGCAGCACCGGAACGGCATTTAAATATGTGCTGAAGGCACCAAGTATTTAGAAGATCTCCGTAACGGTGGTTATACGTTGCGCTATCGTCTAATAACTGCCAATAATGTCAGATTACCTTAATACGCTTGCTATGTAGAGAAAGCCTTTTATTTTCTCTGTTTTTAATTCCACCCTAACGCAGCTCATGTAGTTGACTTCATGGTTATCTTTTCCTGCAATGCTTCTAATATTATCTCACAATAGAGAAACGGCCCTTCATTACAACTTAAATTGGAGCCTGTCAAGGAGCCAGTCATACCCGGAGATTGGTTCCTGTGATGGCATGATTACAGTTAGGCAAACTTATCAGCTTATTGTATAAGTTAAGGGCATGCATGACGGAAAAGTAATATTTCCATACACCTATGTGCCCTGGTGCGCTCCCAGGCTTTTTTTGTGGCGGGCTTAGTCTCAGCATATAATTTAATTGAGAGGACATTTGGTGGTAAATAAAAGATGCTCAAACTAATTTGATAGATTTATCAGGTTATTTATCCGGATTTACTCAGCTTGAGGATTTTCTGGAAGCGCATACCGGCTTTCTAAATATAGAGAAACTCAGAAGATCAGCATTTTTCATCTTCGTGTTAAGCAAGTTCATCATTCCATATAGCATTCTTAACCGTGGAGATCCTTGAATCACAAAAGTTTCTAACGGAATGGGGTCCCTGAAAGTGCGCGACATGATGCAAGATCACTGGTTAATTTTTCTGTTGTGCCTACTGTGATACAGCATTGATTACGCTCCATTAAGATAGTGCGATTTTAATAATAATGCTATGACTTATTAATTTTTCAATGACGTATTGTGTTCAGCGGAATAATATTGCCTGAATTGCAAGAAAGCTCGTACTGAATCTTGTCTTGTCTTTGAAGAAGTTTTGAAATGCCAAGTGGATTGGCGGTCCATAACCTTGGCTTGGTGCTAACTTCAGCGTTCACCAACTTTTAAAATGAACAGGAATTTTAATTGCGCGTGCCATGAAACGATGCCTCGACAATTCAAGATCCTTAGGCTTACTTTTTATGCGCTGGTACGTAGTTTATATGTCCTATGTAATACCTACATTGTACTGACCGTTAAAAGTGATTGCTTAGATAATCATGCTTTTACCTTAGATGTAAAATTTTAAAGTAGGGCGAGTTCTCTTTCGGCCTAATTGCGACTCAGCACTTCCCGATGCAAAGAGCTCCTCGAAAAAAAGGCTATGTTATCTGCCTATTCAAAATAAGTATGGATTTGCGGGTAGGCAACTAACTGTGTCTGAACCAATGTCTCCGAAATCGCATTTGCATTTCGACGTTCAAGTCCCGCATGTAAGATAGTGACATATCTTCAAAACTCTTACCATGGTCGATAAAAATAAGCGTTTGTCCTTTTTTCAGCATTTTTAGTCTTATATATTAGCGATACTGGTCCATGTAAACCAAAAAGATCCCCAAACTTTAAATATGCAGTAAATACTGATGAAAATTCTGCTCAATATGAGACGCAAATATGACGAATCTGGCTGCAGGGTTGAGAAGACATACTGCTTTGACAGCCGGGTGCTCCCCGGTCGCTCGGAGGTGGGCGACGCCAGGCCTGCAAGGCTTCGCTCTTTGAAGGCTATAGCCGCCAGCTGTTTTTTGTGTCGATTGCTATTTTTCTGAAGGGTTTATAAGGCTAAACAGTCATGTTATGTCAGCATTGGGACTCGGTGCAGAGCTCAAGAGAAAGTATATATTGCATGTTTCTTGTTCTTGTTCTGTTCGCGCGGTTGTACTTGTCTGGGCGCTGGGCGGTATTCTCTTGATCGGTTGATCTGGGTTTTAGACGGCTGATTCTCTGTCGGAGCGGCTAAATAGGCGGGGCAAGCTAGCAACGGAGAGAACGGAACCCAGTGAGCGAGAGTGTATTTGAATGTGCGACGTCTCCATATTTTATACGCATGTTTTTTTTGTACAATATGTTAATGGTGCATGCAAAAGAGTTAATGCCATCAGTTAAATCTTCTCAGAAACAAATGTGCTATCTCAAATGGACTGGCGCACATAGTCATGAAATTAGTTCCATTTGTTAAAATAAACATTTCATACGACTTTTTAATGAAGTCAAAATATGGCATATTGTAATCAGATTGCAGACTTGTAAAGGTTTTGTGAAGTTGGATAATCCTAAATGGCTGCACTCTTATCAAGAATATCTTGCAGCAACTTCAACCAGCACAATTGTGTGGTAGAACCATGAAAATAATTCGCTTATTGATTGATATCTCCAAGGCTGGCGTGACTGCAGTTACTCAGCTAAGCTATCAGCTGAATCCTCCAGGTGCCCACATGTTTCTCCAAACGCTGCTTTCCAGATCATTCCTTATTGAGTTCGAGTCAAAGACGACTGCCCCTTGCGACAAGTATGTGACCGCTGCCAGCAACACCAAACCACGAAAGGTCGCAAGGATGGCATGGATCGGAAAGGTCGCAAGCGAGCATGAGTATCGAAACGGAAACGACAAGCGTGCTCAATAATAATAATAATAATAATAGTAATAATAATAATAATAATAATAATAATAATAATTTTTTCAAACCTCAAATGTATTCTGCTTTGAACACTCGTACAATATTTATACATGTATT
>QQSS02202027.1:0-12064 GCA_003687565.2 Craspedacusta sowerbii
TATATTTATATATATATATATATATATATATATATATATATATATATATATATATATATATATATATATATATATATTCGTTTTTTCGTATTTTCTTTCTTTTCTTTTTTTTTTTCATTTTCGTCATTTAAGTGTTATGTGAAGCGAAGTGGACCTGAGCAGGAAGATATTTTTACTAGTACCACTTATCGGAATTAGCTCAGCCGCATGATTCTGCTTCACGTTTGTATGTAAATTTTCTACAGTGTGTACTGTGCTTTTTTCTTATGTCTTTTTCTTATGTCTGTTTGAAAGCGTGTGCCGGCACGTGTAGTCTCCATTCACGTGAGGCGTACTGGCATGTTGATGAAGTTGAAGCATCTTCCGTGAGTCTGTTGCCATCCGCTTGACCCTGTCCTTATCATTCGTTCGTACTTCATGTATTGCATAGGAATTTATTTATTCGTTATTTTTAGATTCTTAATTAGTCGCTGCAATAGCGTAAGAGGACGTGCTTACCTTTTATTTGCATTCAAGTTTTCGATTATTGCTTCTTCTATAGATGTACTGTGTTGGTGGTGTGGTAATGCGTTGATGCGCTGTCACCTTTGAATGCAAGAATGAAGTCTTATAAGGGAGTGCAGACTAGGCAGTCTAGCCCTGTAGTTACCTCTATCGTTGAATTGGACTCCTGAACTCTCTTCAAGCATGTTATACATGACTTCCTGCCTTTTATCACAATGGCCTTTCCGGACCGAAGCTGCGCGGAGTAGCGTCATTTGCTATGCTTTCCACTGCAGCATAATATATGAATTTTGTAAATATATATGTGAAACGAAGAAATTGACCCAAGATTATCGCGAAAAGAAAACAAGTGTATTATCTTGACTATGATAAAAACGGAAGACGATTTAAGATCGAATTCAAACCTTGGTTTGCTCTGCAAGTTTGTATTTTCTGTCGCGAACGTGGCTTTCTAGTTCGCATGTCATGCAAAGATAGGTGATTCTATAATGGATAAGCAAGCTCTCGCACGAAGAACCTTAAAATTCCCAAAATGAGAATTAAGGAAAGAAAGGGTTTCCCTTACCAAAGTCAGCAGGATCGAGGAAACCCCTTTTCTTGATTTTTATAGTAAAATTTAGCTTTACTCAATTCCTATTCTGGTCCCAGTAGTTGCACGTACAAAGCTTCAGATCGTGTTGAATTTGGAAAGATCTTAATCTAGTTGCATACGAGCAATTCCAATCAAATTTTCGTTTTTTTATTGTGAGTGCAGGCTGTAAGTGGAGACGTTGTTTTTGTGTCGTGAATGTCGTCTGTTTTCCGAGAAAAGGACAGCGCTTCTGGCTGGGGTAGTTCTCCCTTGTTCCGGTCATCGTTTAGCAAGGACATCTCGATAAAGTCTTCCTGTATAGATTCGAGACTGCTTGGTTGCATTTGAATCACGAAACATTGACAAGGTGCCTACCTAGTCGTTCTTTCCTGTTTGAAAAATATTCTATTAAGATATGTCCGTAAGTAAATCCCAAAACAAGGCAACCTTGTGAAGCCGAAAATATCTGAGAAATACTCCTAAGCAATTCCGGAGTAATGACGAGAGTTAACGGTGAATGCACTAGGTCTCCTCAAACCAGGGGCACCATTTAAAGAAATGCGAATAATTGTTTAAGCCTGAGTTCGTCATTTTTTAATTCTTGCGGCATATTCGACTTAAACCGCTGCTATGAATCGCCTGATGAAAAGTTGTTCCCCTGACGGCCCAGCTGCCAACAAAAACTACAGCTGCCAATGAAAAAGATGTACTAGCTCATAAATAGAATTGCTAAATATACCGAGAAAAATTAAATAAGAACGTACAATCTTCAAGGCAAGGAATAAAGGTAGACCAACGTTTGCTTGTCTCGCGGAACAAACATGCAAATTTGTACCTGATTTTGTGCAACTGTTACATTTTGTTATCAAGTTCTTTTTTTGAGTGAGACTTGGTCCACTTTTCAGTCTTGTCATAAGCTCCCTTTGCAAACCTAAGCGTGACTGAGAAGTTTTGGCAAAGATTGATGAATTCAATCGCAGTCTGGCAGCTTATCAGCTTCTTACTCGCGTTCTCGATTGCTCGGAACAGAGTAAACCCACCATCTAGCTTAAAAGAAGAAATAAGTGCCCTTTCCGAGCAGAAAAATTGGAAAAGTTATAGAGCAAAGGAAGCAAAAGTAAAGATTGTGAGTCTGCTTTGTTTACAAATTTCAATGTGACCAGTGCGAAGCTGGGTATATCGGCATAACAACCCACAACCTGCACCAACGCATCGAGGAGCACGCGCAACTTTGAAGATGTGACTCTGGCGATGTGTGCTCTGCTTGTTTTTGCTTTTCGGTTTTTTTTTTTTTTTGGATTCTTGTTTGTTTAGTAAGAGGATGGTCCAAGAAAGGACCAAAACTATGTCGTGTAAATGCGCCACTTGCTCCTTGACAGCCTGTTTCATGCTAAGCGTTCATCAGAAGATCTAAAAGATAAGGTGAACGTCAGACCTGATGAATCTTAAACTTGGCTCTATATCTGCAGCTACTCTTGAGCTCACATCGTTTGTTTAACGAATGATTTTCATGATGCGAGAATATTGAGTACCTTTTGCTCAAACAGTCATTTCTCCATGATCCTCACTGATATGGAGAAGACCGCCTTCGAAAGTGGAGATTGGTGAAAAATACAAGCCGTGCCATGGATTAGTCCATGATGACTCATATTCATAACAGGTGGTTGTAGGTAGATAGTTTTGTCGCTAATCATGTACTTATGGTTTGGTGTGTCTTCATTGGTATTTAAATGGTAGTCGGTTACCATGTTTGTGTCGACCGTCGTGAGTCACGGGTACTTATCCCTTTTAGGTGTGGCAATCTTATTACAGTTTACGATGATTTTCTTTATCCAGTTTGTTATGTAAGTATGTGCGGGTTTTGGGCGTTCCCCAACTTATTTCTTTTTGCGATCGATTCTTTGTATAACCGGTAATTGAATTATGGAGCAAAATGGTATAAATTGGGTGTAAAGTACGTAAAATCAGAGTTTTGAGGGAACACAACGCAATTCAGTATTCATTAGTCTCTTACTTCCATTCTTATCTCTTCTGCCGTTTCTTCGCTTTCATTCGGAGGAATGGGCATTTCGTTTATTCGAAGATAGAGTGTCCGAGAATATTGTTCGCTCTCTTCCGACGCTGCCATGAGACTTTGCACTTGATTTTCAAGCTTCTCAACTTTACCTTCAAGTTTAGTAATTTTTTCTCGCTGTTAATTTATTAGCTCATTAAGAGCTACAATGTCTTCTTTGGTAGCCAGAGCTGTTAATGTGCTCTGCAGCTTGCTCATTCTTTTGTCGAAATAAGCCGCCGAGAACTCCATATCCGTTGCCTTCATTGCGTTCTAGGCGCCTTTTCACATGGTTTATCAGTAGAACTCAAAAATTCTAATGAAAATATCTGTTAATAAGACGGCAACAAGTCTTTGTCGCAACTAAATTCTCACAAACTAAGGAACCCGTTTCAACCAAGCTATCGGCCGTTACGATGGTATCTCACGTCCTTCCACTAGGACAGATAACGTTCTTTTAAGTCTATCTTCCCTTAATGGTGCTTCGACAGTGCAAGCTTTGCATACTCTTATGTCAACACCGAGATCTTACAGACCTTTTTACTTTTTTGGCGTTTACATTTTCTAATTCTCATGTTAGGGTGACCTCAATACTCTTGTATTTTCAACCGACTTTGTATATAGTCACGCGTTTACTAGATGTCCAAGGTTTGTCTTTGACTGCTGCCATAGGGAGTTCCAGGCTCTTGCTAATTTCCTTTTCACCGCTTGTTCAACCGACTTTGTATATAGTCATGCGTTACTAGATGTACAAGGTTTGTCATTGACTGTTGCTGTAGAGAGTTCCAGGCTCTTGTTATTTTTCTTTTCACCGATGAAATAATGTTACCAGGCTATATCCCACGATGGTTTGTAGACGTTTAATTTTTAATTTACCTATTTAGATTACGCGTCTTGAGCAGAACATACCGCAAGGTGGCATCATCTTACTCAGTAGCTCAGTATTTAGAAACTAGAAATTCTAGCATGCACGTGCATTTATAGCGCGCTTTTTTAGGATTCAAAACGAACCTCTTGCGCGCTTACCGTTAACCTAAATTGCTATGTATTTCAAGTACGCATGTTGCTAGAATTCGAAAGGGACGGCCGACGTGCTTCGTTTGACTTAAATTGCCGTGCGAGTCGAATGCGGATGTTGATAGAACTCGAAAGGGACCTTCCACGTGCGCTTAGATTGAATTCGTATCGCTGTTTGTGACAAATGTCTATGTTGATAGAACTCGAAAGCGTGCTTAGTTTGACGTCGAATCGCTGCTTGTAGAAAACGCGTATGTTGCTAGATTTCGTAATGGACCACTAACGTGGGCGTAGTTTCAGTTTAAATTGCCCTGTGATTGGAATGCATGCGAGTGATGCTAGCTCAAATAGGTGACACTCTAAAACCTATTTGCCCCGTGCTAAAGAGGTGCCCCTTCTCCAGAAAATGCATTTTTACGATTTACATGGTTATTCATAACTGCATTGCGGCTATAGGTTTGATTACTTATGTGACGTGCATTCGAGAAGAAAATATATATTGTTGTTGTTGTTGCTGTTTTTGTTGTTAGACGTCCCATTTCATTTTAAAATTCGCGCTCTTTTCCTTCAATTCCCAGACGTACTTTGCTAGCTGGGTCTCAGTTTGTGTGTGTATGTGTGTGTGTGTGTGTGTGTGTGTGTGTGTTTGTATGTATGTGCTTAGTTTGGTTTAAGTCAATTCTATAGTGTCACGACAACTGGGGGCAGGCTTGCTGTATATTGCAAGGGTGAATTCAGGTTATTTTTTTAAGAAGTAATATCGCTCGGTTTAAGAAGTCTGCGTTGGTTCAACTTGCCAAGTGAATAGACGAGACCAGGGAAAACTTCATCTATTCACCAACGTGCGTCAAAGATGTGTATATATGGAGAGAATTCCTAGATTACGAAGCAATTGTTTACAAATGCACACCTACGAATTATTCCTCCAGCACTAGCATAATATAGTGTTTGCATGCTTCAATGCGCGCGCACTGCACGCATTACATTTATTTGTTTCGGCTGAGTGCATGTTACGTTACAATTGAACGTTTGTTACTATCTTTGTACATGTGCGCTTGGACATAATAGTTAATTGAGTTCCGTTTCTTCTTTCTTTTGACTAAGCAGTATTTGAATGACATCCGCTTGAACATGTAACTTAATGTAAAGCTTCCACTCAAGATAGTTCTTTCATCCCCGTCGTTACAAGGGTTATCTTTTCTTCGTCGTTCCCGATTTATTGCACTTTCTGACAACTCAAATAAGAAGGCGCATTCCACTCGACTTTACTTTAATTTGGATGATCTAATGTAATCATGCCTTTACTCTTGAAATTTGCCTCTTAGATTTTTCCTAGGCTTCGGTTCTTGATAGTTTGCTTGCTTATTTTTCATTTTCTCGAGTATATGTGATGGTGATTGTAGCCATGAGGTGGACTCTTCCTTCTCACATAAATGCAAACATTTGAAATAGTATATTTCATCATCTGTGGCATTTTCGAAATGTAAATTATGCACCATGGATAAGTATTGACAGCTCTCATATGCATTTATTGAGAAAATGCATCTTGAGTCTTGAGTCTTGAGTCTTGAATGCAAATGTAAAGATTAGCAAGAGCTTGATCCTGGCGCCGAAACAATCATGCGTCAATCACGGCCCTGCAAGACAGCCACTACAGACGCACTAACATCAACCTTGCCAATCAAAAATGGCGCATTTCCTGCAAACAGCCACTACGGACGCACTGAAATCAACCCTGTCAACTAAAGAATGGCGCATTTTCATAATTAAGAAAGTATCGAACGCGGCTGGGGACCCATGAACATGTTTAGTTCCCGCATCGGAATGCTTGCTCTTTTGTGCTTATTGCATGGCACTTGCGCGGTTGAACCTCATTATGTTTTGTTTGGAAGTTTGATGTTGCTGGTGGTGGAAAGCCAGGAGTTGTCCCTGATGCGCAGTCCATCGACTATCGGAGACAGCAAACGAAACCACTTGGAAGGCTCCAAAGGCTTCAGCTGGATGTTTGATATTTGTTTGAATCCATGTTGGTACTAAATTAGAAGTGTCATACGTAACATTTTGGTCATTTCATAAGCCTTGTCTCAAAATTTCACGTTTAACATGTTCTTCTGATCTGTAATTATGAGCGAATGTTTCCTTCAATGCTTCACATCGAATGAATTGAAGCGAAATTCATGCTTTCCAGATGAATGTTCAAATGGAAAAAAAAACGAAAAAAAAAACTGGAAACTTCATAGTGTAGGTTAAATACCGGGGAAATTCGATTCATGCTGCAGGCCAGGAAAAATGAAGGCTTTTTTAAAATGGCATTTCAGGTTATTTTTTGTATTGTGGAATCCCGTTTTTAGTGAAATGCCTTTTTTTCATGGCAAAATCAAGGTGTTCCTACAATACTCAGAATCATTCATTTTTATTATCAGTTCAATAATAAGTAGATTAGGCATCAGGTGAAAATTTTGGCTGCTGATCACTATTGTTGTTGGCTTAATACCTGATGTTTACTTAAGTTAGGAAGTCAGCTTTTATTTTGATAGGAAAGTGGTGATTCCTATAAAGTTTTGCACAGAATTCCTCTAGAAATTATTCTTATACACTAATTTTTTCAATTTTAATACCTTCTAATGCTTGCAAAATTATATCTTGCTTTGTTTTCCTTTCTTCTTTTAAAAATCTTTTTTACTCTTCCTAGTATGGTGGCAGCTTAAGGCTTGTTAAACTAGGGATGCTAGGTTCAGTCCTCAAAGACCATTAAAGACCGCTCTATCTTAACAGCTCAGCATGCACCCTTTCTTCTGTTATCCTATTTTTACTGCTGTGGATGGCTATGCTAGGCTGTACTTTGTTACGTTATATTACACACACTATGCCATGCTACACCATACCATGACTTTATACGTTATACCATGCTGAAGCTATTTTTGCTATGCTATACTATGCTATATTATCATATACTATCCTATAGTATTCTGTACTATACTATATAAAACTATACTATCAGACAATGAACTTTGCTTCACTGCTCTATACACATCTCAAATTAAATGCTACACTGCACTACACTATCTCACATAAAATTATATCAGACATATTATCCTGTGCTATAATATTGGTATGCTGCTTTGCTTTACAATTCCATAGCATACTATACTACAATGTACAGAACTCTTGTATAAATACCCCATGCCATAATTTGCTGTACTGCAGCATGTTTTAAGAAATAGGGTGCCTGATTTATTGACCATAATAGTGAATATCAATGCCCACCAGTTATTTTAGCAGTGTGTCAGAGAAGAAAATACCATGTCTATGTGTGAATAGCAGAAGGGTAACATTTGTGAAATCTATTAAAGAGTGCTTCTGAGCAAGATATTGTCGTACAGATACTGTGCGATCCATGTAAGCTTGGCATATGCATAGGTATGTTCTGTTCCTTTATTTATGTTGCTAGTGGATGAAAAATATTGAATAATTTTTCTTTTTACTGAAGAATATCTTGTGTGCACAATATTAAAATTTTGCTCTAATTTTAAGATGTAGATATGGCTCGCGCAAGGCAGAAAAGCATTTTGAACAAAATTTATTGTCACACTATTCCTTTGCATACATGGGTAGACGGACTAAAAGTGAAATGCAACACAGAAACCTTTGGTCATGTATTTGTGGCCTACCAGCACAGTTCACCGCTATATCCTCCATGCTATACATTTTGCACTTCATTTACTCCACAAGACATCATACACCATGTTATACAATTAAGTTGCATGGAGAAAAATGAAAATGTGTTGGCATTTGGGCACCAGCTACTCAAAGAAGGGCATTTTGAACCATGCTTATTGGGGACGAGTAATATTCAAAGAATTTTCCCGAGCTCGGTTATTGCTTTTTTCAAAGAGCCTTGTTGGAACGCACTGCATGATGCTGTCGGGGACGATCTGTTCCTGCATCTTCTTGGCAAGCTGTCACTATTTTTGCTTGTTGGCAATGACTGTTATTTACAGCTGTGCGGTAAGCCTGCCTCATCTGTTATTCTCTGCCAGTGCCGACTTCTCCAAAGGCCAGGAAAAGGCGTTAATGAAAAGCTCACCACAGACAGCCCTCGCAGCGCTATATCTTCTCTTCTTAATGTACGCGGAAAAAGACTTAAACTAAAGAGGGATGTTTTTGATGCATTACCAGCTAGAAAAAGGGTGCGATTAGGCGTACCCACGGTTATGGCCAACCCTTCTGATCATTTTACTAAGCAAGAAGCGACAGTTGTGAAATCCAACCGAGCAGACCTTGCCAGTGCTAGAAACATGGGCTTGCTTTTGAAACCTAAAATGTTTCGTAGACTTTGTTATGAGAAGAATCTCTCTTGTTCCGTACTACAGAAATTCTTGCGGCGATCGAGGATTTTCTATTCGAAACGTTTGAGCGAACATTTTAGCAAGAAGTTTCTTTTGCATGCTGCAAGTGGCTCCTGCAAAGGCGTGTATAAGATGCTGAACAGCATTTTCCACTTTAATAAGACTGGGCTTTGCTGTAAGAGTTTTCGACTTCCGAGGCACTTGTTAGGACTAAGGACACATGTAAAAAGGCTGTTGAGAAATTTTAAGAAGTTTAAATTCTCGAAAGCGCTAAGGTACTATTGTTCTGTGCCGCAATGGATTCGTAAATATAGCAAGAGTATCAGTTTTACGAAAAAGGGCTGGCTGCAAAAGCGCTGTGGTTCTATGAAGTCCCATGAAAAGATCAAGTTCAAGTTTGCTGTGAAATCTTGTATTGAACCTGTCATGGTAAGCTCAATTCTGTCATGCAAGTTTTTAAGCTTTGCTAGCGGAGGTGACTTCTGAGTTCCGTGTTCCAGTAGGGGTAGCAGCGGTTGGGGGCTTCTATTTATTCCCAAGGTCTAAGTTTTGTTTGCTTTTTTTTTTACGTAACTTCCAGATTTTGATATTTTTATTGAGATCATGTAACCCATAGCGCAAATGAAGTGAGCTCGATTATTGAAGTAGATGTGGAAGGTCGTAGTCTTGCTACCTGCACTTCCTTTTTACTTATAGTTATTTTATTTTAGTTATTGTTGTCTTAGTTGTACGTTTCCACGCAGTAAGAATAAGATTGGTCGCGTTTAAACTAGAGTACTTTGAAAAATTGGACTTCTTGAAGTTGCTTTTATCCAAGATCGCGTTTTGAGTGCCTTTCGTGAGATACACCAGGTGTGGTGTCGGAGAGTTGTAGAACTCGTTCTATTTTCATGGTCGTGTGAGAAACGCGTAATCCCGGTAGAACTCAAGTATGTACCTACTTGACTTTTGTGTTGCTCTAAACAGCAAATAAATGTGGACTTTCTCTTGCGCGCTCATCTAATTGAGCTGTTTGAGCTGCTCATGGCAGTGTCTTTCCTTGTCTGTTCTTCGGCTAAAAGTGGTCAAAATCTTCTTGTTGTTGCGCAGGTCTTCCGCTTTCTTGCTCACTTACTGGACAAGTTGTTGCCTTTGCCCCTGCTTGGTAGTCAACACAATCGCTCTGTATTCCACCGCCATTTGAAAAAGTTCGTTTCCCTTGGGAGATTTGAGCGCTTGTCCTTGGACTACGTGATGCGAGGGTTGAGAGTAACTCATATGGCTTGGTTGTTTGATCGTGGCAAGCACACTTCTGTTAGAAGGTGTCCGCAGCAAGCAGTGAAGTTCAGGATTGAAGTTGGCAAGCTTATTGCTTGGATTTTTAATTATCTTGTTGTGCCTCTTATTGAGAATTTTTTCTACGTCACTGAAACAGGCGTTCATAAGTGTCGCGTTGTGTACTACCGGAAGCCTGTGTGGAAAGTGATTCAGTATTTGGGTTTAAAATGCCTGCTAGGTAAAGGTCTAAACCTGGTTGCGGAAAGTTTTGTGGTGCAGAAGATCAAGCAAGGCGACTCTTTAGGCCTGAGTTCTCTTCGCTTGCTGCCAGAACCAACGAAAGTAAGTAAGCAAATTGTCCGTGTATCGACCTTGTAAGTGTTGCTTGATGATTGTTAGGTATGTGCGTGAGATGTGCGTAAGATGATGTCATATTCCCATGGGCTCTTGCTTATGGCTTCATGACCCCCATTGCATGTATGTTGCTCGCTTTCTCCTTTAGGTGCGACCAATCATAAATATGGCTAAACGCGAGTCTTCTAAAAGCCTCCGAGCAAGCGCTCCTGTTAATGCACAGCTTAGGCCCGTCTTCCATTGCTTGTCGTACGAGCTGTCGATGAGCAGAGAGCTGTTAGGCGCCTCAGTCGCAGGTACTCGACGCGTTTATGAGAGTTGGAGCAAATTCGTGACCACGCTTTTGGCTAGGCACGGCAGCATTCCGGTCCTGTATTTTGCTAGCATCGACATATCGCGTTGCTTCGACAACTTGAATCAGGAGAAAGTTTTGCGAATTGCTACGGACCTACTTCGGGCTGATCAATACGTCGTTCGACGTTATTCGAGCGTGACAGTTTCGGGGTCTGGCCTGCCAGTTTCTCGGCAGCTTCGCCAGGTCTGTCGGGGTCGATGCGATGACAACTTCATTTCCTATATCATGAAGAAGGTGAAGGCTCGGCTGACGGCGAAACGTAGTGCAATATTTATCGATCTGGTGAATTACCCTGTTTACAAGCAACCGTTTCTGATTCAGGTTCTGAGAAAGCATCTCCTGGCTACCTTTGTGAGAATAGGCAACTTCTATTTGCACAAAAGTTTAGGTAAGATCATGCTTTTTTTGCGTACAGGGTGTATGTGCAATACCGTGTATGCTTACATCGATCTCTGTTATTCCAGATGTAGTTGTCGTCTATGCTGTTCGTAACACATCACACCAGGTTGATCCTTGTTCATTCGAAGATATTCTTAAAGTATCTGACGGGATCTGATCGAGTTTGTTGTCGTTGAGAGTTTGATTTCGCGTGCGCTGGTTTTGCGATTTTTGCGATGTTAGATTCCCAGGTCAGTGAATCACCCGTAGATTTGTGCTTTGGTACATGTGTGCATGAGTGTTCTGTGCTTTAGTCAATCTGTGATTAAGCATTTGCTGTTCGAGAGACTCGCTCTCCTTTAATCTGGACATGGTGCTCTTGTTCGATTAAATCTTCGGTGTTCTTTGCCAGTTGGCGTCACTTCAACTTTCCTCTAAGCTGCAAACTTTTCCTCACCGATGATTGTGCCGTCAAAGTTGCCATGAAATTCTTCGTTGTAAGCTTTAAGTCCGCTAATAATTTTGTTGCTATGTGAAGTTTTAAAACTATGTACGAATCTAAAGTTTGGCCCGGCAGAGCGCTTTAACCATATAGCGGTCATTTCTTGTTTATCTTTTTCTTTCTTTATTAGTTGGCTTCTAAATATTGTGTCAGGTGTTTCACAGGGATCAGTGCTTGCCGCGCTTTTGAACGATGTCTACTACGGGAACATCGAAGCTACTGCCTTGAAAGAATTTCTCCGCTCAGAGGAATGTCTGCTTATGCGCTGGGTTGACGACTATCTATTTGTGTCCACATCGAAAGCCCTTGCAGAAGGATTCATCGACGCTACTCACCGCAAGATGAAGGCATTGGGTTGCCATATCAACCCAGACAAGACGATGGTTAACTTCGATGTCGTTTTTGGCGGTAAGCCGTTGTCGCGTATTAAAGGAGAATGGATGCCATGGTGTGGTTTCTTCCTCAACACGGTGACCTTGGAAGTAAAGCATAATTACGTGCAGTATGTTGGTAAGGCGTCAATTGTGTTCGTTGAGTGAACTCCTATTGCTTGCCCTTTATATATTTTGTACTACACTGCCCCTTCAGGAGCCGGCCTGTGAGTGGGGAACGGCCCTGATGCTCGGATAGGCGCTTGTGCATGTGGCGTCAGGGACCACATGCTCTCCTGTAACACCACGGTCACACCTGGCGACTTTAAGATAATAGATCGCGACGGGGCTAA
>QQSS02202038.1:0-12062 GCA_003687565.2 Craspedacusta sowerbii
TACATACGCGCGTGCATATATACATATATGTAGATATAAATATTTATATATATATATATATGTATATATATATATATATATATATATATATATATATATTGTGTGTGTATATGTGTGTCTACTTGCATTTTTGTAACGTTTCGGTTTTTAGTTGGATAGCAGGTCTAAAGGATGACAAGCAACAAACCGATATTCATGGAACATCGTTAACTGGTGAAGGGAACTTCAACTGGCGTTTCATTTTTCCCTTCAAATATCATAAAGCCGAAGAAAAGATCGTTATCACTAAGAAGGTTGCCTTTGCACTATGACTTCTTCCCAGTTGTCTTTCATGGACTCAGTAATTTCTTTAGTCCATACATCGCTGCGAAAACTGTAAAACTAGTAAGCAGTACGATAGCGTCGGATATAGTGGATCCTTAGCATTTTTTTCTCTTGTTGCTTTGCTCAACTGCTTTCTTTGTCTTATTGTTTACTGTTGCATGATTCAGGCATCGCTGTTTTCATGGGATGAGTCTGAGGAGAAAATGCCGCCACGGTTGATTTTGCAATGCTGGGACTCCGATGCTCTTTCTTCCGATGACTTTCTAGGTGAGAATGTATCTTTATTCTTTTCAAGGCTTTTAGAGTTGCTTGTAATGCCATCGCAGTAGCAATATTTGTGCTCCACGGTCTCGACTGGTCAATTCATCGTCATTTTCTTCATCGTCATCGTCATCATCGGGATCACCACCATCCTATCATTATCTTGATTATCTCCGGCCCTCCTTGAGAGAGAAGCAGGGAGGTTTGCGAAATTCTCCAGACTCGAAGTAGATGAGAGCACACTTGAAGCCTGTCACGGCCATATTCTACTTCAATCTTCGATCGGTAAATAATGCGATAGTAGCTTCGGTGGTGGTCATATTATGAACTTGCTTCGTACTCAGTCTCTGTTACTTTCAGCTTGAATGAACCTCTTTGACTCTATCATGACGTTTTAGATTGGGCGCATTGCATGGCAACGTTTGTAGCGATGTTAGTCGGCTAATCGAAGGCTGAACGAAGTCCTCATCGCTTGTGCTCCTAGCAAATCGGCGAGAAGGATTTCCTGAGCCTTCCCTGCAGCGGGCATTTGAGATAATGCGCCTGTCTCCTGATCGAGGTTTTAAAATCACCATTGATGGATTGTGCCCAACGCGCGCTCGGCGTATTATCAAGCAAATGCACTTTTACTTATGACGTTTGATCTCTCATCGTGAAAGTAGTAACCTACCCTGCTAATCCGGCACCTGCTTCTAGGCTTGAGGCATTCAAATTGGGAAACCTAAATAACGAAAATAAAAGGCTTTGTTTCCATTCAACCAGCCTAACTAGTATAATACGATACATCGTGATTATTGGCATGTTAGGGGGAAGTCAATCCACCCCCGTCATTACGACCCCCTACAACAAGGTCTCGTTCTTTACCTTGAGGTAGGAAAGTGCATAACATGTGGCTCGCCCTGGCCATTCGTGCAAGCTATATTTAAGAGTTACATGTGGTAAGTGAGGTAAGCTGTCGTGTTTCTAGATATGGCTACCCTTGCAAAACAATCTTTATCCGAAGTCGAGTTAGTAAGAAGATTCTTTTGTTGTGGTTCTGTAAAAACAATGTAGACAGAGCTTGCTTATCAGTGTTTAGCGCCGGCAAGTAGATTAGGTAGTGTGTCTATTGATCTTTCTTCTGCAGGCGATGTGACGCTCGATTTGACGAACATGCCCTACCCTGCCAAGTCGGCGCCCGCGTGCACGCTTGACACCCTGAAAGTGGAAAAGCGCGTCAACATCTTCAAGTTCAAGAAGCCGCTGAAGGGATGGTGGCCGTTTGTGGTGGCCGCCGACGACAAGCCTCCTGAAGTTGTCGGTAAAGTGGAGGCGGAAATCGAGTTGCTGACGCAAGAGGATGCCGAACAGGACCCAGCTGGACGAGGAAGGAAGGATCCGCATGCCCTTGCATTTCCCAAGTATGCTCTTCCTTAGTGCTTAAGGTGCTTGGCCGTCAACGCTTTCCATCTGGATATTCACGTCCGCTTGACTGATAATAGCGAAAGACTGTTTGGATGCTATGAGATTTTCGCACATTCAGCTCCAGAGCGAATGACACTCGGGAGACAAATGCAAACCTTCTTTTTTATGTTTTGGCTTCTGTGATTTTATTAGGTCCGTAAGTACTCAAGCTAGGCGCCCTATGGCGGTCGAAATGAGCTATTGCTTTTGTCCTACACATGTTGGAGAGCCATTGCCCGTTTTCTACTGTTTGAATGATCATGTGCACAGCCTAAGATATTTTAAATAGCCCTCTGTTTTTATCTTTCATAGTCGACCGGACGTGGCGATGACGTGGTTAATGAACCCGTTCAAAGCCCTGCGCTACATGCTCTGGGAGCAGTACAAATTTTGCCTGTTCAAGTTCCTCGTAATTGGCATCATCTTCGCCATCATGGGCCTTTTCTTCTACTCAATGCCGGTAAGTCTTGCGCTTGTTATGCTTAAAAATTGATCCACTCCATAAGATGTAAGTAATCGCGTAATTTTTGAAATTACATGTTTGAGCCGACGAATCGGCAGTTTTAATTGAATTGATCCGTAAGTAAGATCTCGGCGTTTTCTTTTCCGATTTTTTCCCTTTATTTGATTGTTTGTTTGTTTGTGTGAGGAACGATTGTAATTCCGACGAGATTTTACGCCTAGAATTTCTATCCTTTTTTTATAGAATATTGTTTACGCGTTTGAGGCAAAGCGGACCTTGCTTGTCCTTGAGTGAACGAGATGGGCAGTTCACTTAACATACCCTCGATATCGAATACTAGTAATTATAATTATCATAACAATAATGATTATTATTATCGTTATTAGATAGTAATAACAATGATAAAATAATAGTAATAATTATACTTATAATATTAAATACTAGTAAGAATAATAATACATAATGATGCACAAATTGCCTGTCTAAAAATTGCAAAATTACCAAGACCTTCTTTCTGGTACCAATCTGTCTTCGTTTATTAGTTAAATCTTTAAGGAGTCTTCGTGCTTTAATCCATGATGCCATCTGATGATTCATAATGATACAAGTGTTTGCCTTGTTTATGCGAAGGTTCGTCTGTTACTAAAGATCTTTTCTTCAGGGATACATCGTCAAGAAGTTGTTCGGAGCTTGAGATGTATAGGCATGGTGGTGGAAGTATTGAGCGATGTGCCTGGATCGTCGTAGTGACGCTGAATGCCCTTCGAGTGGAGAAACGTCCCCGTTCAGACCGTATGGCAGGAACATTCTGGCAAGAACTCACGCTATCACATTCTAAACCTGCTCAAGACGAAGCTGTGTCTTGGTTGTTTGCCAAACTCAGCTTCAAGTGCTGCAACTCGAGCTCCCAGCCTAACTGTACGAGTATTTGTTATTTGGCGTAGACACCTTTTTGAAGAAGTGCATGTATGAAAATACCGCCACTACATAAGCGAAACATTCTAACTTATGGTATTAAATGGCTCTAGTATGTTTTCGTGTTGTTACGGGCAAAGGCACGTGGAATCAATGTTATCGGCCTCCACTTTAAGCTATCGTCTTAATAGTCACAGCAGCTCTACGCACCTTGCTGCATGTCTCCTTTCAGAAACGTTCACCTTAGTTGGCAAAATCAGATTTGGTGTTTTTTTCGTCAAGCTCGCGCGCTTGAATCCACACAGCCCTGCCACTGTTTTGCGTCGCCTACGCTCCTCATTCAGAACGATTTCCGTTAGCTGGGCAAACGGAGCTGCCTCTTCTGTGCTGTAAGTGCGCGCCATTGTTTAGGAGTAGTGAGTGTTCCGAACAAAATAATGTCTTCGCTAGACGCTCAGTATTTTTCTTCAGTTTTTTTTTTCTTTAACTTTTTCGAGGAAATACACTTACCATGGGTGTATATGTGTGGGGGTGTGCGTGTGGAGGTGGGTATAGGTCGCTTGATACAAAAAAATATATATATAGAGGCACTTATGCCATTTGTGGCATTTCTTCTGGAAAAAAATCTTTTTGTGGCTAATTGCACACAAAATCTTTTTTGTTCAGCCCTACGTAAACTTGGCCTTATGCGCTAACTTGGTAGTACAGTACGTACCACGAAACAGCGCAGTACGCACAGTTTAGAGCGCACGCACACACACACACACACACACACACACGCGCACGCACGCACGCAAGAGAGCACCGACAGCCAGGTTAAGATAATAACAAGCGGCGCATGACCCACAATAGTTGTTAACTAATCTCCCTTGTTTGAACAGATATTACAACCCAGAATGCAGCACAAGGCAACACATTTAGGTTTCCGTGCATTCTCTTTTGCAGACCAGGAAATACATTACAAGCAATGCTTTAACGGTTGGATTTGGCGACACGCTCCAATTCGTCCTTCTTCTTGATGGCATACGAGTTAGACGAGCCCTAGTAGAAAGAATGCTCAACTAACGCCGATCTATTACATAAAAGTTTCATATTCAATAAACGCAACATTTAGAAAAGAAACACAAAAGTGGCTCAGCTAGGGCTCAACAATGCAGACAAGAACAAAAATCTTACAGAAGCCCTCTAACCTTTGAAGCATTAATCAGCTCGTCAGCTAGGCATTCAGCGATGGACTTGATGTTTCTGAATGAAGCCTCGCGAGCACCGGTGCACAAGAGCCATATAGCCTGGTTCACTCGCCTTAAAGGAGCAACATCAACGGCCTGACGTCTAACGGTACCAGCACGGCCAATGCGAGTCGAATCTTCGCGAGGGCCACTATTGATGATAGCCTCGCATAATACTTGCAAAGGATTCTAGATAGGAGTCGAAGAGATGGTGAAAAGGCTATAAAAATCTAAGCCATGTTCAAAAGGAGTTGGCTAAACGTAGATACAAAAAGTTTAATTCAGCGAAATCATGTGAAAGAGAAATGGCTTTGAAATACATAAGCAAAACTGGATGAACAAGAAACTATACAAGCACTTTAGGCGCACTGCCCAAACGTTAAATTTTTGACTTACGTTACTCTGCACAATGCATATACCTTAAAGCGAACTAAACAGAAAGATCAACTTTACTCTGCACAATGCATATACCTTAAAGCGAACTAAACAGAAAGATCAAATTTCACTACTATTTTTAAGTATGAACACGACGGAATATTACATAACAAAGCGATACCGCATAAAATAAACTTTACAAACGCCCAGCAAACGCAAAAGTATAAACTTACTGCATCTGTAACAAGGTGAATTATTTCAAAAGCATGCTTCACAATACGCACAGCCATCAGTTTCTTTCCATTGTTACGCCCATGCATCATCAGAGAATTTGTGAGCCGTTCAACAATCGGACATTGCGCCTTGCGAAATCGCTTCTGAGCATACCGTCCTGCAGTGTGAGGCAAGTAAACAGCATGCTTCTCTTTGACTGCAATGTAGTCCTACATAAAATTCAACATCAGAATTACTATTGGAAGGCATTTACAAAATGGCACACAGTTACCCACTTCTTACCAGTTCAAAAACAATCTTCTGGGCATTATAACTCAACAACAAATGATGGTGAGAAAAGATTTGTAATTAAGGTGTCAATTTGAGGACGTGATTAATATCTAAGTACTTTCTGAGCCTGAAAGTTGAGCTTCATTTTTTGTTTAGAACTGGTTTTCACTCGTCCACGCTAAGGCCTGTCAACTGCACATCTGATGCGAATGATCTGATATTTGTAAGAGTGGTTGCTAGATTCCGTTAGTCAATTTATATGTTTTTCATGATTCACTGAAGTTTCATATAGGCAGTATTTCAAAACGCTTTTGTTTCATTCTTTGTTATGTGGGTAAGCATGTGGAATTTTAAAGTACGACATAGCAACTGGTGGCCTTTAAAGCCTGACGCGAGTTTGTAGGAAAACAAAACAAAAGACTGCCTAACTTTGACTAGTCAAGTAGACCCCAAGCACTCGCCATGCTGATTCGCTAACAGCTCCATGGTCCGTTGCTTCAAAGCTTACTCCCTCGGTCTTGTGGGATGCGCTATTTCAATATAAGCCTAAAATCTCTGAAAAAAGTCTCGAGACAAACTTAGCCCCATGTGTGTGATTGGCATGACCAACAGCCTCGAGTTGCCAACCAGGGAACATTGGCCTCACAAATGGATAGTAGGAATTCCTTAGCCATTGTTCAGGCAACGCATCCAGGAGAACAAAAACGTAGACATAAAGCGAACGCTTATACTAGACAGTTCCTTTTATTGGCTTTCCAATGTGGGTGAAAGCAGACTTTGCAGTCAGCTTAGCTCTTCGGCTTTCATATTGCATTTAAGAACTGCTTCTGGCAACCTGTATCACCACCATGCTTATCACAGACTTTAATTGACAGATTTTAAACTCAGATTTTGAACCCATTTAAGTCATCTCAGTCATCTTGCTCAACCTCGCTGGAAATTGTAGAGAGGCTGCCAGGGCAATACATGTTGAGCATAGGCACAAACTGCAAAATTATTCACTTAATTATTCATTTATTCATTAATTTAAACGATTCCTTCAAAATTTATTCATTACAATTATGGATATATCTCTTGTCGCTGCTTTAATAAAACCAAAGCACAATAGGCGGCATGTAACTTCCCTAACGCTGCTTCATTGTTAGTTTAAAAAACACATTATTCAACAGAGTATCAGGATTTTGCCCTTACACATAAATTATGCATAACAGATCAGAATTATTGTGTGCTGTTGACAAGTACAGCTACCGTGAAACCCACAAAAAGGCAGGTCTAAAAGACATACTGGGCTAGTTGGCAGCAAATATTGCTAAGTATCAGTGACGTTGCCGATCCGACAGAGAAGTGCAAGCACGCTTCAGACCATTCAAAGGAAATTGGTGCAGCTTACACATTCTTATGGAAAGCTTACTCTAAATAGTTAAAGGATGTGTAATCCATGCAATTAGAGCTGATTTAGCCTCTGGAGCATAATACTTGGCTTCAAGACAGAATTATGCTGCAAGCGCATGAGAGCAAGACCACCCTTACCCCACAAGCAGTACGTGATTACTGTGTCAGCTGATGCACAAACAAAGCTTTCTATTAAGTTTGCATACAAACTTTGTGAATCAGCCTCAGCCCAAAAAAATCCTGGTTGATCAATCGATGCTGCAGGTAACTTTGGCAACGGGAAGACGAGTAGCATTGGCCTTGTTTCCATCAGCACCAAAGCCAAAACAGAGTTTCCTGTTCCAAACTTTTTCAAAGTTTGATGACCACAATGACTGAAAAGGAACTTAGGTGGAACATGAGGGTAGTTATCTACCATTTACAACAGGCATTGCAGACTCAGGATTCAGTAAGGCACTTTTGATGAAAATAAAAGAAAAGAAATAACTCCTGACCTAGTTAAGCAGACATAATAGATAAAGATCTTTCAAATCAGATAAAACAAAAAACTTGAGTCATGATTGCAATTTGATTGGGTAAGAAAATATCAGCAATATAAACATTGGAACCAATACACTGGCATTCCTTTGCAGAGGATGAAAAATCCTTGTCAAAAATGATGGTAAAATGCATATCAACAAGTCAAATTATCAGTAACTTCTAATACATCAACACAGTACACAGTCTTTCACATCTGCCAGAAAGAGTCTAACAGTGAAGCTGGACAGAGAACCTTGTTTACAAGCAGACAGAAGCAACCAATGTAACCTATTAAGCATAAGAAGGTTATTCGCAAAGAGCCTGCATGCATACTACAACAATGTCACACTTCGAAACCAAGTTTATTTGCAACACTAAATATTTAATAGCCTGTGATCATTAATAATCCTTATCTTGAAACAAAACATTTACATGTTCCTGATGGACCCCAACCCCGTTCGTGTCTATAAACAAAGTGCATAGCACAACAATAGCTATAAAGTTGTAAATTAAATACGAACGCAGTAATCTACTTGAATGACTCACACCTACAACAATGAAGCAAATCAGTACACAATTTCTCAACAAAACTGTAGAAGTTTTACAAGTCAACCTACAGTCAAACTGATGTCGCTGACTTGAACTTCATCCGGGTTCCAGCGCCCAAATAATTTTATTTCCTGCACTTCAATTGGCGTAGCTCCAGCAGTTTCCTCAGCTGTCTCTTCAGCCCAATCCTCAGGCATTTTGGATGCCTAAAATTAGCATACCATACGTACTCCAGATATTGCTAGCTAATACTTTGAACGCAGTCTTTCAAAATATTTTGAAGCACCAACCAAAATTATGCCTTTCCTGGGAAAATGTCGGCCATGGGCTGCCGAGCGGTCTTACCGTGACAGTTACAAGCAAACGACGACATGACCGAGGCATCCTGCAATACTTTAAATGCGCTCCAAAACTTTATAAAATAAACGCTTTATTATTAAGCGATCAAACAGCAAACTTTGGTAAACTCCATGTAAAAATCAATACCTCCGACCGCTTTAAATTATAACCTCTTACCAATCAGTGCTGCTCTGTGCTGGCAACTTTTGGTGGAAAAGACCAAGCATGTGTAACTGCGCTCCGTTGAGATCTGGGAACTCACTTTCCTCCACATAACGCAAAGGCAACTCACATGCAGTTTTGTTTTGAAGAGCAAGTAGCAATCCTAGGTTGCCAGTCCGTCGATATCTTGTGGAGGTGCCCTTCCTAGATTTTGCTTGGATCCTTTTCCAATTTCGTCGACACGATTAGTCGAATACACAGCTTTGAGCGTCCTACATACTTTTACTAACGGTGTTCGAAGAACTTACCCAAACAACCCAGCGATAAAAGCCTCTAACCAGCTCAGCTTGGAAGATTGGAACTTTGTTTTATTTCTTTTCTGTAGCACTGAGTCCCATTATCCTTAGCAGAAAACAATTCCAAACCACCACTCACTGACACCTACCTGTTCACATCTGTCAGTCTCGCAAAAGAACACACCAGGGCTTCGGCACATTACAAGACTTCAAGGAAATCTTAAAATTACAAATTATAATTTTCGTTGAGCTGGGTGCAAACCGGAAAGTGCAAAAAAGTCCATCGATCACCAGTGACAGCTAGTGAAGCCATTCGTAGGTTGCTGAGTGCACCCCTGTAGCTAACGAGCTCGATAATCGCAAAGAGGGAGCTCGATGCTCCAAAGAACGTGAGTCTGTTATTACACTGTCCTACGTTACCAGGGTATACCCTTCGTCCAAACAAACGACGATGTCGTACAAAAGTCAGTCTGATCTTCGAAGGAGATTCACTAAACAGGGTAGCCAATGAAAATTGTCACATACCATGCTTGCCTACCAACCACCGCGTGGAGACTCCCCAAGATGGTTAGGCAACGCAATCGTAGTTTTCAATGACCTTTGATATCGTAAACAGTCTTCAAGAAGCATTAAGTCTATATACTAACTCCATTCTATATACTAACTTCATGTTCGAAACAAAACCTATAAAATATTATCCTTCTAGAAAAAGTTAGTCCAATAATTAAAAAACAAAGAAAAGCTTTGCCATGATCGTGAAACTGGTCAGCTTTCCGCACTGACCTTTTCAAATTAAACTTCAGCTTTTTCTACTCTTCTTTCGTAATTGATTTGTTAAAATCGAGAGCATCAATAACACTTCTACACCGCACAAATAAGCTGACCAGACTGACCTTCGTCACCCACGCCTGAGTAATACATGATACTCTATATGTCCCTTTTTTTTTAGGGGGGATCCAACAATCGCACAGTTGATAACTTTACATAAAATTAAGAATTTTGTAACTTTGAGAAGTTTGTTCGTGTGATACGCCTTGGAGCTTGGGTGTCGATATCATCGTGGCTTTCGGATGCGGGAGCTACCTCGAAGCTCTTGTTGGGGGAGGCTAACTTCAAGTTAGTTTTGGTCGAACTCGAGTCGTCGTGGAACCATGTAGGGCGTCATGCAAAGAAAGTCCAAATAGCTGATCAATCATTTCAAATAACAACGACGCACGTCTTTGCGACGCAACAGAGATTTTCTTAAGGAACTTCAACAACACGTCCACACCGCGCAAATAAGCCAACCAGACTTACCCTGGTCACGCAAACCTTAGTATTACATGATACTCTACAGTATCATGTCGAATGAATATACTTGAATAAACAAGTAAAGCCCCTGGCACATATTATGACTATTACTGATTTGTAAATTCAAACTTCACACAGATATATAATAAAAGACTTAATTATACTAGAACTACAAGATTTTCCTTAGTCGCAAGGCTTCTAAAATGTTACTGCCTGTGTGAAACTGCAACATTTAATAAGATGAGCAAAGTTAGTGTAAGGCATAGACGTGAACGCTTTATGAGTGGAATAGTGTGCACGCTTATCCATGTGAACTAACAACGCACTGCACTGCATTCAGCCGTAGATAGGTGGTAGCTTTGAGGCCAATTTTTTTTTGTGGTTGTACATGGTTTCCTGGTACACAATCGGATACGACTATGGATTTCATTTCCTACCATTGCAAAATTTTGCTTGGCTTCTTCTAGGATGTGTAATATCAAATGGTGAAAACAACATAGCATAACTTAGCATCCCTTTTTTGATACTCTTGAAGAGGTTCAGCACGTTCTATCAAGTTCAATATTGCCAAGCAAAACTTAAGGGTTTTGGTCCGCTATAGGTAGGCAACCTTTCGAACCAGCGTAAGGGAATCGCTTGGCTTATTACTGTCCAGTAATGTTTGGCGATCGGGCCGGTTGGTAATGGAGCTTACCATGTGCGTGACGAAAGGCTTATCAAAACTTCTGTACTGGTATCTGTTTTTTGACTTGAAGAGTATCTTTTCAGCTCACTTTATGTAATGTTTCTGTCTTCGAGATTCACGGCAAACAAGCTTATTGATGATGGCCTCGTTCCACTGACAAAGCCTGAAAGATTAGGAATAATAGGAATCAGCAATGGCTTTCGCCTACACCCATCCAATGTAATTTTGTGCCTTGGGATGCCTGCGGATGAGTTCCTCTCCTTCCGCCAACGTGTCTGTTACGTTGCTACTAAGCTAATTCAGGTGAATAATATGCTTGCCACATGTAGACATGTGGTACCTTCAGTTACATTTTGAATGATTATGTAGAGCACATTATTTCTCTCCACAGCCGCCCCCCTCTCTGTGTTATATCTGCCAAATTTTGTGAATAAAATAAATGTAGCATTCAGAAATTGGTAATTCTCAAAAAGAAAGCCGTCACAATAAATGATTTTCGCACACTAATGTGCAAACCGGCCCCATTATCTCCAACACTGTAGTTCTCAAAATTTGCCGCCAAAAATCACCCCCTGCCCCTTTAATCATGTCCATAAACATAACACACGAGATGCCTCTGTAGCCTCTACATCCTTACCTATAGTTAAAACTTCAACGCTAGGAGAGCTTTTTACGCTTCTTCCTCCTGGAACTCCTTTAATTTCCCTGTTCTTCCTCCTGGAACTCTTTGACAACTGGCACAAATTGAACCCCACACAACTATCTAAACCGGAATTACGACAAACCCTTAGAAAACTGGTTGTTACAACATAGTAAGTCCATTTCATATGGCATGAATATTTGAATGCCACTATAGCACGCAGTCCCCATACACAAGGCATACACCACGTGCACTAATGCACACACGCGCACACAGACATGTGCACACCTTAACAAACCCATGTAACTCATCATTACCTGGGTTATCAATCCTAGAATAGTTCCGCACTAATTGATTGTTACCCCTCCCACAAGCTGGGCAATAAGTTTTAATAATTTCACTGTAATTTTTGATGTGGTGGTTATTTGCTTTTTTAGATGTACCCTTGTATATTGATGCAAAAAATGCCTGATTTTGTTGTTGTTGTTCTCAACTTCAGTTTAGGTAGCCTCATCTCACCAATAAGATAGAGCCTAAGCCCAGTTTCTACTTTTCTTTCTGCATGTCTATATATTTATCAATTAATCAGTCAGTTACACAGCTATCTATCTATCTATCTATCTATCTATCTATCTATCTATCTATCTATCTATCTATCTATCTATCTATCTATCTA
>QQSS02202049.1:0-10770 GCA_003687565.2 Craspedacusta sowerbii
CTACTACTACTACTACTACTACTACTACTACTACTACTACTACTACTACTACTATTACTACTACTACTACTACTACTTCCGTATAGGTTGGTATAACTTAGTAACTTTCTATCTATCTTTGCTTATCTGGCTTAGTAATTTCCTATCTATCTTAGCTTATATAGCTTAGTAACTTCCTATCTATCTAGCTTATATAGCTTAGTAACTTCCTATCTATCTTAGCTTATATAGCTTAGTAACTTCCTATCTATCTTAGCTTATATAGCTTAGTAACTTCCTATCTATCTTGGCTTATATAGCTTAGTAACTTCCTATCTATCTAGCTTAGGTTATTTACTTTATCATGCTTTTCTTCTTCATGCATTTCTATGAGACACTTTGCGTAGACGCTTGCACCGTTTCTCCACTTGTTATTTTATCGTTTGATTTCATACATTATTTTGTCTGTTGCACGCAGCAAGTGATGTTGGGCCTTTCTTGGAACGCCTGAACTTGAGAACATGAACGTCCACAAATTAAGTTCACAGTGGAACGCGAGGCACATATGACCCTACTTTTTTTAGATGCACTAGTTGACTGATCGAACTTTTTAAATTTCTTAACTTCCAATTTTCGCAAGACAATATTTTCTGGTCTTAGCTTAAACCTTAATACTTACTGACATTTACGTAGAAATTTAGTTCAATAAGAACTCTCTTATTGATTGCGTGTATAAATTAAGAGCTCATGGATTGGATCTCGCAATAAAGCGTTTTCTTATAAGAATTTTTAAGGTAAATCATCCAAGCAAAGGCAAGAAACGAAAGCTGCATCGAATAAATTTATGCTCCTGTAAATGGATTTCTGACCTCACAGAACGTATTATATAACGTAGTATAAGGAGTATTGATAAAGGGTATTGTAAGATCGTAGACTTATAGCTATTTCTTTTAAGATTTCGTCGTACTTAACTACCAAGGATTGCCTTCCTAATCGCTAAAGTTTATAGGTTTACGATTGCTGACTGCAATGCAAACCCAAGTCACACTGGAGAGACGTCCAGACGCTTCATGTGATAGCTTGATGAGCAGTTATCAACGGAATGAGCTTCAAATGAATGGAAACTCTTGCAAGGCAGTGATAGTAAGCTCGTATGCTCCGATCAACCGCCTGCTGAATTTCAGAGGAAATCAAACTACATTCGCCGAGAACGTGCTTCTCTTAACACTTAAGGTAATAAACCTTGCACTAAGTCCTTCTGCTTGATTTGTCTGTTGATCATTCACCCTCACGTCTTTCAACTTACTCATGTCATGATTAATTCTCCTGCACTTTTATTTAATTTTAATATAGTTTTATTTTTAGATTCTTTATACTTCTGCCACGGGTTAGGCGTCGATTGTGTAATTTGTTTTTGAAGTGCTCAATCATAAAAAACAATGGGTGCATTAACGCCGAGGTCTATGAGTATCTTGATGAAGTTTACTAACGCAACTGATAATGACTAACGTTTTGTCGAAGCATGTCCTCGAAATAAAAAGGAGTTGTTTTCTATGTAATGTTAGTTCTACAACGGTCTTTTATTATTACGCACCAGTACAAGGCCAGAAGCAACAGGTTTGTCAGCTAGGAATGGTAGAAATCAAGAATATAGCTTTTAAAAGGCGACTGTTAGGGCAAGGTATCTCAAGCTTTAGCAAAGGAGTATTTGTGTAGTTTCAAGATGTAGTTTTGATGTAGACGTACTCATGATCTGCAAAATCTTTATCCTTTTTTATTTTATATATTAGAGCTCCTGTTCACGCATTAAGAATACATTAGTTTTACCGTAATTATCAATACTCGAAAATCGGTTCTTCTATCGTTTTTTGTTGAAAGGTAATTGTCTGGTACAAACAGCCTCAGTTGTTTCGCAGATTTTTTTTCCTGCCAGAAATGGATGCAACCAGAAAACATTCTTTTGGATTTGCTGTAAGCCTAAAAACATGGCTATGCCCAAGTTTAGTTGGTGTTTTAAGAGCAAGACATAAATAGATATAAAAGCAATGTTAAAAGTTCATCGGCAGTACAGATGATTTTAAAAATCAATACTTTTCCACATCTTTATATGTACTCCACGCCCTTCCTTGACCTAGAAAGTGTTGATAAACGTATCAAGGTGCTGTTCCTATCTGAATAGCAACTATCACGGGGTGCCATTCGTGTCTGCTTGCAACACTGTGCTAGCGAACTATATACTAGTGGATGAACAATACAGTTGACGGTCATCATCAGGTATATGACGTACGCAACTGTTGGTGACCAGGCTCGATTGCTGTGACTGTAGAAGGCTGTCACCACCGTGAAAGGGACGTTGAATACAAAAAAAGTCATTGTTATAATGCCACACATTATTAGGGGCTTGAAGGTTCGTCGCTTGCGACTGGAGCTCTTCAGTAAGCGATGTTTCTTCTGAATACTGCGTCCTATAAACGCGTACGTAATAGAGGATATGGCGAAGCTCAAGGCTATAAGAACAGCAATAAGAATATCCATGGCTGAGTGCGGCAGACCGAATTGTAGCGTTGCTAAAGAGATGGCCGCAAGCCAAATCAGTAGCAGAAGAACTTTCAACCGTTTGTTAGTGACCATGCATTTGTAGCGAAGTGGGTGCACGATACCGATAAAGCGGTCAGACGAGATTGCTGTGACGTGGAGTAAAGCGCTGGTGAATGATATGCCTTGGCTAATCGTCCAGTACACTTCGAAGGCTGTCTTTTGGCTGCTTGTGTGACCAAACTGGTGCAGCAGAAGCGAAATACCTCCGGAGCAGAATATGGCGTCTGCAGTGGCTAAGCTTATGAGAAGTTTAGAAAAGTTTGCTTCTTTTTTGGATCGTCTCTTACTAGCACGATAGACGAAGTCAAAAATGACGATGCTGTTCAGAATCAGGCCAACAATAGCACCTATCCCAAGCGACCAAGTGTAAAACTCGTATCCCATGGCCGCCAAACTTCTATCTTTCTATCCAACAGGATAAGTACAGCACAAGAAAGTCGATTTTATACTCGCTCAATTATAATGAAGGCTCTTCCTTCACCTAATGAAAAAGAATACAAGAAATGCTAATAAGAATATGCCACGTTTGCTTTCAAAGAGAATCTCTTGACTTTACAACTTAAATTATCCATTCACGAGCTGCTTACACGTATTCTACAATATCAAGATTAAGAAAAACATCCGGAGCTGCTAGAAGCCACACAAAAAAACTCTACATCATCTGACAAAACAAACGGTAATGATGGATTCATATGGCGTTGGGCAGTAAAATACGCAGTCTTTGCTGAAGCGGTTTTTGAAGGCAGATCGTGAGAAGAAAATTGATCAGCCTTTTGATAAATAAGCGTCATTGAGCTGGTTGTTGACCAGTAAGCTCAAGCTGGTATCCGGGCGCTCAAAAAGATATTACAAGCAATAGCTTTTCTCAGTTCTAGCATTTTCTGAAACTATACAATGCGTTGGATTCATATGGCGTTGGGCAGTAAAATACGCAGTCTTTGCTGAAGCGGTTTTTGAAGGCAGATCGTGAGAAGAAAATTGATCAGCCTTTTGATAAATAAGCGTCATTGAGCTGGTTGTTGACCAGTCAGCTCAAGCTGGTATCCGGGCGCTCAAAAAGATATTACAAGCAATAGCTTTTCTCAGTTCTAGCATTTTCTGAAACTATACAATGCGTTGGATTCATATGGCGTTGGGCAGTAAAATACGCAGTCTTTGCTGAAGCGGTTTTTGAAGGCAGATCGTGAGAAGAAAATTGATCAGCCTTTTGATAAATAAGCGTCATTGAGCTGGTTGTTGACCAGTCAGCTCAAGCTGTTATCCGAGCGCTCAAAAAGATATTACAAGCAATAGCTTTTCTCAGTCTTAGCATTTTCTGAAACTATACAATGCGTTATTTTTCTAGAGGCGCCTATCTTCCAAACTTTTGAGTTATAGCAAGTATCACTTGACTATCCAAAAATCACAGATGCAAACCGGTTGCCGTCTTCAGACATGCGGCAATTGCAGTTCAATATAAATTATATTTGACGTGATATATTAAAACGTTCTGCACTGCGATGAGAGGATCGCTTAATCTTTTCTGTCAACCAAGAAAATAGCACGTGACACACGAAAAAACTATATATCGCAAATCTTACCCGTCTCGAATATTCGAATATATCTTGCATACAGTGGATCTCCAGCTTGTCAAGAACCGGATTCGAATTTTCACAACTACATCGACATCAGCAGGTCATCCTGAAATGTCTCTACACTAAACACTGCGCACACATCGGGAGAGTGCGTAAACTATAAGCGTTAGTTCGGATTTAGAACTTTATATACTAGTGGATGAAGAATACAGTTGACAGTCATCAGCAGGTGTATGACGTACATGACTATTTGTGAACAGGCTCGAAAGAGAAGACAAATATAAAAAACGTTAGTTTTATAGTGCATTGTTGAGGAATTTCATGAATACAATACTGTTTTCTCCTGTTTTAATGTGGAATGTTCCTGTCTTGCAAGTTTTGCTCCTCTATAGGCAATGGTTTAGTACGAATTCCAGCACTTGCAGTTTATATTCAGAAAAGTAGGGCAGTTTCGTTGTGATTGAATATCTTGTAGCAAAAACTGAGCATGATATCAGCTCCTAAGCTTTTAATTGAAGCCAGGTCTTCCAGAGGCGACTAATGACTTGTTAAATGCTTGCTTTTGAAACAGTTAGAATTTTTAGAATGTGTGCTTTTTGTCTCCTATGCTTCGGGGATCTTGCAGTATTTTAAAGGCCACCCTTTTGCATCCTGTTTTAATGCCTCACTGCAGCTAGCTCCGGTGATCACTATAAATACCTCTCCACACGTAAGAAACACAAGTTTAGTCTGAGCGAGCTGAGATCTGTCTGGCTTTATGCAAGTGCATTTCAGATCTAGGTTGTGGCTAGCTTAATATGTTTTTGTCGGACACGTAAAGCTTAAAGGTCAATGTTGAGAGAAGATTTGGAATTAAGCCTGAAGCACTATTACCAGGCACGAAAAACTATTGACAAGACATTTTGTTTCCCGCATAGTCGTAAGTCATATTTACACGCAGAATAAATTATTTAAAGATGGAGGCAAGCATTCAAAGACGATCCTCACTGGACTACTGTTTAGGTTTGAGAAAGAAACGTGTTACAGCTACGCAAAGCTTAGGAATACAAAGTTTAGCAAGTTCGGATCCTTGCAAAGCAGTTGTATGCGGACATTGCTGCACTTTTGTAGTAACCATCAAATCCTACCTTGACGTATAGACATCTAACGCGTAGTTCAAGGCATGCAGGAAGGGCATTGCAGAGGAGATGCCAAACAAAAAGTGTGCTACGGTGTCATTTGGGTATTCTGTTTAATTTATTTCATTTTATTCAATTTTATTCATTTTGATTCTCTCTCCTTATTTTATTTTATCTCGATAGCATCTCCGAGACGAATGAGTTATTTTGCATGTCTATTCGTCTACAGGCCAACATTAATATTAATTACCTAATACTAATGTGAAAATTGTCAATCAATATTTCGAAAGCACACTGGTAATCGCCATTACTGTTCATATTACCACCGTAGATAGCTAGTGGTCCGACCCTGCATTTCTGGAGGCGGCAACAGATCTCAGACAGCTAGAAGGCCGCACGAACATTTTCGCGCGAGTGATATTCGGGCTACGCCAACTTGGTGCGTTTTTATGACCGGTTGGTAGGTTAAACTAACATAATCGGAAAAAAGGGCATCTTCAACAGCTATCCAAAAAGAAACGACTTCTTTTAATTACTTTTACCTGAAAATCAGAGAGAATATATCGATCCATCATCATCAACCAGTCGCTATTTCTTAATGGCGAGCAATTTTGCTTGTCATTCAGGCAAGTTCTTGATACCGATCACTGAGAAACCTTTTTCTTTTCTGATTTGATCACGCGGTAACAATAATCTATGACTTTTACAAGCACATGCGCTCCAGATTATTTTTCCCCAGACAAGGACCAAATGGTGCGATAAAACCATTGCATTCTTCAATTAGCTGCTTCAATGGTCTTCAGCTGGGATTCGTGTATTCTCTTTAAGGCTGAACGAAACCATACAAAATTGAAGCCCACGGTAGCGAATTTTGAATCCCAAAATACGTCGAGGATCAGGGAACAGATTTTTTTAATCCCGATGTTTCCTACCCCCAACAAAACTCTTTCTTTGTGTGTTGTACACAACCTCAAAGACAGCTAGCACATGTATTATATATATAACGTGCGAGAAACTTATATTTCAAACCAATCACAACTTGTGAATGGTCTCAGTGTGCGCGATGTTTTTGGGAGTCACCAAGAACAAGTTCAGTTCTAACCCCCCCTCCCACCAAAGAGTATTTGCTGGTTAACGTCATTGTGACCACATAGACAACTCCACAACTGAAACAGAATGATCTCACGACATGAGTAAAACTAGGAACTGCAATGCATCGAAAACAGTAGCCAATTAAGATTAATTATGGTACCTTTGCAGAAAAACGAGTGCGCATATTGAAATTCTTGCGCTCCCTGAGAACTTATATTGTGCATAAAAACTCGTTTCTTAAACAGCCATGACTCCAACAGAAATGTGTCACTAACATATCGCAAATGCAATACAACGAATACATTAATATTTATAACAAATTTTTATAAATAATAAATAAATGGATACCTGAAGTCGAATATTCGACTAGGGATTGACAGATAAAGCTTAAAGAATTCTAAGAAAAAAAATCTATGTCTATTATTATATCTTTATCTGTGTATAAATTCGTATCTATGTCTATCTATTTATGGTCGAAGTAGCGCTAAATTCACAACAGCTTGCAGAAAAAAAAAACAACTCGTTTCAGTTTGTAGGACATGTTTCGATCAGCTTTGATGATTTTCAACGAACACAACAATAACAACAACAACAAAAAAAATGCATCGAAAGCGTTTAAATAAGAGGGGGTGAATACACCAATCAGTCAATAATTGACGTTACAAATGCTCACTCAGCAACTGACGGAAAATTCCAAGAGGGACGGCACAAAATAAACTATCAATCAACAATTGGTGTACCTAAGCGCGCAAATACCGAGGAGAGAACGAAGCAAGTAAGAAAGAGAGTAAGAAAGAAAGGATAAATCTAGATAGAAAGAGTAAGAGCTAGATGGTTAAGTTGGGCGTTAAGGTTGGGTTTTATCCATTGAATAAACATGGCCTCCTTCAGTTTACGATGAAAATCGGTCGGGGCTTCATCTAAAACAAAAAAAAAACAATGATCAGTACACTGGCGCCTACAGTCATCATTCACTTGCAAATGTTCGAAATTGTGAGAAGACTTATCTCTTCTGTGCTCACCAATCCGAGTTTTAAGGTGTATGGAGGATTCTCTAATGTAGCAGGCATTACAGCCAGCACAAACAAATTTATACGTAACTCCAGATTGTAAATACTTGTGAAGCGGGTCCATTAAAAAAAAAAGTGAGACCCAAACTTAAACGAAACAAAAATAAGTTTAACATCAATGCCTTCGCAATACCTACTAACAATGTTACGAACTTTTTGGCTAGTTAAGTTAGATCCAAAACCTATGTAACACGCACCCATCGATATTTTATCACTTGGATTAGCTTTGGATTCAAACTTGTTAAACTACTGATAAGGCTCTCGGGAAATCGATTTTTTGTTAAATTGAGGTTTTTTTCTAGATCTGTGTGAAGCCCAGACCAGGAACTATTGATTTTAAACACGCGATCAATGGGAGTTTTTATCAAGCCAATTTTAAATGAAATTTTGCAAAAGCTATTAAAGTTAGTGAGTTGACCGGTAAAAGTCGCTCTACGTTAAATAGTGGTGGTGAAACAATCGCCACTTTTTCCATCTACTAAAACATCAAGAAATAGCAGTTTCCGATCTGTCTCGTATTCTACCGTGAAGTTAAAGTTAGGGGGTCTGCTGTCGAGATGCGCTAAGTAAGGATCAACATCACTCACAGATTTAAACAAACAAAAAACATCATCTACATACCTCCGGTAGGAGCATGGTTTAGAACACGAATAATCAGACGGCCATTCTTTTTCTTTTGTTCTCATGAAGAGATTCGCCAATGCTGATCCAAGTGAGGACCCTTGGCCACGCCATCGACTTGATCGTATATTTAGTATCAAATCAAAAGCGAGTTTGAGCAGTGGCGAATAAAAACAATTTGCAAAGTTGGACCTTAGTTATCGCAGATTTCGGGTTATTTTCTAGAATAGATTAACAGCCATTTCCATGGTTTTGTGTAAAGGGATATTAATAAAGAGACTGCATACATCGAAAGAAACCATTATCTTATCATCTTACTATTTCTATGAACATTTGTCTATTTCTATGCATATCTCTCGCTACGCATGGCATACTGTGCACTCATCTTCATCAGATAGTGATAACCGTGAGATTTGCTACTGCAAAGTTTTAATGTCATATTCTTGCTGTAGTGGACCATGATTTCAATAAATCCATACGTCTCTGTAGAGTCTTAACGTACTTCTTAAGGTCTTGGTCCTTATTCTGCATAAAAGCAGCCCCTAGTTTTATTAAAGCTGTTCTTGCAGAAAGTTGTTTTTGTAATTCACTCTCAACACAGATACTTCAAGAAGAAGATGGTCATGTGGTCTAGACAGGTAAAGATCTAACTTTATCGTCTAGCTATCCTTGTTACCGCAGTACTATAAATATTTGATTGAACGTCAGTTAATATCAATAACATGTAAAATATTTCGTGAAGTTTTGCAATGCTTCGTCAACTGTAACTCCAAATCCAGCGCGCTCATCCGTTCACACCACGCTATATTCGCGGATGGCTCCATCCTGACTGTTCAAGTATAGGAATGCCTGGAGAGCGTTTCCTTGAAGTCTGACTTTTATTATGCTGGCTTTTTTTTTTGATCGTGTAAAAGCTGTATTTATTGAGTCGAGCTTGGAGGCTTAACAGAGACACACATTTTCAAGACGAACAGACGTGTAAATAGATTGCAGGAAACTGTTTCTTGCTTCTTGCAAGCCGAACCAATTCACCTCTAAAGTCTCAGGTACATACGAACGTTGTTTTCCTGTTAGTTGACTCTGCGAGTACATTAAGACTGTGCCTGTATGAACTGGGGGTGACCGTACCCGTAGGACAGAACGTGTGGGTGTTTTTGTAGTTGCATATCCTTGCATAATCGAAAGTGGGGCAGGGTGTACCGTGCTAGAGAGACCCCACCATTCAGGAAGCACGCACAGAAGGTAGCAACCTGTTCCCTGGTACTCTGACAAAAGTTTTTCAATGGTGCAACGTAGGAGGCAGAACCTTCCAATCCCATAAGAATCACTATGTGAAACACAGCTACTTTTATCGTCACAATTTCATTGTCAGAAAGAATTCCGCCAAAGACGAAGGGAGTTAATGAAAGAAACATCAACGCAGCGGATCAACCAAGCAGTGAGTCGAAACAAGTGAGACAGAAATGAAGTCATAAACAATAACATGACGCAGAATATGAAAAGGTCACGTGTGCATGATGGCACAGCGACAAGGCATACAATGTTTGTGATGATGTGTGCAATTTTGTTTAATACCTAAGCACGCATTGTCTATTTGAACGTTTGTTCAAATCTAGAGTCACTTTGACTGGAAGTTTGTTTGTTTTTGCGTAGCTACTTCTAAATGAATAGATCTGTGCAACCTCCGCTTTCACGGAGAACTAAAGCGATAAGGAAAGGGTGAGCGAAGTTAAAAACATTGAAGACATTGGAAAGAAAAGCTTTTCTATTACGCCAACCTCTGATTGATTGACGGGGCAGGACAGGGACCTGGTTCGAGCTAAATAAATTTTCATCTGCATGTTCTCCATATTTCGTAATTTTTCGACAAAGTCTCCTCTTATGCGTAAATTATTGATAAAACGTGTTATCTTTAGGGGGTAATTAGGCAGACGAGTCAATAGTAATTCATGAGACGAGTTCATCGAAAATAGTTTACGTATTGCACAAGGTGAATGGTTTTGTCTGTTGCCATAAATCGTGCGCTCGGAGATTAAGCAACTCTGTTAGAAACAGCATCCACAATCAGACATGAACTAAACTTTGAAGGCTCATATACTCACGACCGACCGACCCAAGCCCTCTTTATAAATATAAATATGAGTAGCCACGTTAATTCAGTTAAAGCTAAACAGGGCGTGGAAAGCATTCTCCACCTACTCATTTATTTTACCACGCTCTGATCACATGCCCTCGCATAGGTTAGGCAATAAAAGCATCTTGAAGCGTAATACCACATTCTGATTAAATATAAGATCTCAAGAGTGGGTTTAAGAGGCCTGCATAAAGATCCACGAGGTCGGAACCAAGTTTACAATAAACGCACCAATCGACTCGCAACGCAGTAAAATGTTTCCGGTTTCGAGGGATAGTTCAAAACCTTTTTCCTAAGCGTTTTCTGTGCACTTGCTTAAAAGAATTCTTAGTGACCTCAGAATATGACCTTGAAGCGACCATAGCCGACCGCTTGTAGCCTGGAGGCTATTATTATGTAAGCATGTAAGCGAAGATCCCTACCTATCCAGTACAGTGCAATCCAATATCGAAGAAATGTGCACATATTTTTGTGTTTGGCTAGTAGGAAACACACCGAGCACAATGTGTTTTGCAAATCTTTCAGTGTTTGCTAGTAAGAAACACAGCGAGTCACAATGTGTTTTGCAAATCTTTCAGTGTTTG
>QQSS02202070.1:0-24809 GCA_003687565.2 Craspedacusta sowerbii
ATATAAAATAAATAAATATAAATAAATATATGTATATATAATGGCTAAAAGTAGTAATGGAACTAACGGGTCTTTTTGTGTTCCAGCCATAAGCATAAACACAAACACACATACATATATAATAGTAGTAGAGCACCGTGCATGCACCATATGATAATCTCGATTTTGTGTAATATTTCACAAACTACATCATTGACATCATCCCTCCACCCCACCCCACCCAAACATGCACGGGCATTTTGGCAGGTTCTTGGCGTCAGGCGGCCAAGCGGTCTACTGATTTCACTGCTTGGACTGGCAAGTTAAACTTTAAGAAGCGCTTGTGGGCTTTAGATAAGCCTCTGGAACTGAGACCGCAAAATGTGCTGGCTTGTGGTCAAAATCTAAAATTTTTTTCGAAACATTGGAAACAAGCGGTATCTAAACTGCTGATTACTTTTAGAAGAAATATGCTCCGAATTTCTTCCAGCTAGTCGACGTTACAATCCATATTAGTCATTAATATTACTCCTCAATGTCGTTCCTTGTAGACTTGCCGTAGAGACAAGATTTTCCGAGTCCACATGTGTGCTTTAGCCATAAAAAGTTCAATGTTTTACGTGATATACGTTTGGAAGAGATGCTGTGATGAACGCGATAGTGATGTTAACAGAAATATTCTTCTTGAAACCATCGTAGATGCAAAGAGGTTTTCCTAAATATGGCTTAGTGCTAGTCTTCGGTCGGTGTAATTCTTGCCTTGAGTTATATTAACTATTCTTTTAATCAGTGGATTAGCAGTTGGTTTAACAATGCTCTCCTCGTGGGGGTACCTTTATACTTTATCTTTGCTACGGTTATTTTTGTTAGGTGCAATATATTGTTGGAATCTTTTTATCGTGCATGTTTTGTATCATTATCATGTTGATTGATTGATTGATTGATTGGTTGATTGTTTGATTGGTTTGGTTGGTTGGTTGATGGTTTGGTTGATTGATTGGTTGGTTTATTGGTCGGTTGATTGATTGATTGATTAATTAATTAATTAATTAATTAATTAATTAATTGATTGATCGATTGATCGATTGATTGATTGATCGAGTGATTGATTGATTGATTGATTGATTGATTAGTTGATTGATTGATTGATTGATTGATTGATTGATTGATTTATTGGTTGATTGATTGATTGATTGATTGATACCTATCTGATACTAGCCTGAAGCTAACAAGTGTTGAACATGCTGAGCATTTATGAAAAGCAGTCAAGGAAGTTAGCATGTTGCTTACAACCAAGAGCTATTTCCGCGTATATCGCGATGTCCGTGATATTAATAATATAAAAATCAAAAGAGTTAAAGATCAGTTAAAGATCAACGACTTTTGTCTTAATAGGAAGAAAATAAACGCCTTTGAGTGTGAGCTTAATCAATAGATAATTTTCATAGAAAGTAAATTATATACCCACATGGTAGGAAGCAATGTTTCATTTCGAAGGTGAGGTAAATATTAAACTTATTCGTTGCATAACCAACTATATACTTTAAATGAGAAATTGCTGATAAAATAGTGGTCCTGTAATTTTAAGTGTTGGCAAAAATGTCAGCACAAGATGTTACGGATGAATACGGATGTTATAAGCTCGAGTTGCTCTTATTATTCGTTTGTTTTTGCCTATAATACATGTTCCCAAGAAATTTTGGGTGAGCTCTTCAATTCCGATTAGCATTGCTACGAGGAGCTCTCCCTCCCATTTAGATGTTTGTAATTTTTACTTACTTTCCTCATGGATCTTTATGGGTAAAACACAAATCGAACCTTGAAGCTTGAATCTTGTTGCAAATGCGTTAAAATGACTCTCAACAACCTAAATTATAACTGCAGAAATCGAGAGAACGGGAGAGTGAGAAGGACAAAGATTGAAAAAAGGAAGAAACGTAATCCTAAATATATAAGGAAATTACGTTAGATGATTGAATTGAGTATGCTCAACGTTATCAAGCAGTAACCCTTTTGTTATTAAACATACTCGTGCCTCAATGGAGCCTTTTTTAATTTTTGCTAGTTCAAAAAAAAATGTACTAAATGCAATTTTGCAGATGCTTCACTTTCTATGAAAATTATCTCTTGATTGAGGCTCGCACTAAAAGAATTTTTTGTATGGGTATCAAGTCAATTCTCGCCACGGGTTTTTGGATATGAACCTTACTTTGAGAAGTGGAGATACGGTGGATTGGCAAAGTAGTTCGTATTTTGTAAATTACGGTTGGGTCTTTGTTTGCTATGGGCAATTACATAGATACGAGATAGAAACTGGATAGGCACGAATGGGGAGATGTCTATCCTACGCTTTAGCGTCATCGGTTTCTGTGTTCATATTAATTGCACAGCTTATGACTTGTTCATTACCAGACTGCTTAATAAAATTTACTAGCAAAAGTCTTTTGTGCATATTCAAGAAATGCGGATTAGGCTCTGCTCACGTACTGCAGCCACATCTTTCTTTAGCGCTCACAGTCATGAGTATCCTCGCTGACTTTTTTATCATCCCAACTAGTTGAAAGGATGGCCACGTAGTTGGAATCCTTTTTTTATGCTACTTCATACATAATTTCATAATTACGTTCTTCATCGTTATACGTATAGCCTGCCAATGGTTATTGCCAACAGCAGTTGGAATATCACCATTCTCTTCATCCTTTTCTACAATCCGAATAAATAAAATTCTAAATGATGTTTCTAATTAAATAAATAAAACTCCAAGAAAGCCACGTCACTCAAAAGTGTATTGATTGAAGGAACATTCAATGTGCCATACACTCAGTGCACTGTTTTATTAAGCAAAATCCTGCATATTACGATTTTCCTTCCGGATCAGTCAGCCAAAACGATACCAAGTGAATTTCTGGCAGATATTAGTGCAAGACTTGCGTGTATCTAGTACTACTATATTTGATGCTGCCCCTACTTGCCTTGTCCGCTACCCTTGTCTATCACCGCATGATTATATTTTGATGTTGAATGTTGTCGTCGTGTTATAAAATAATTTTCACGAAATATATCTGGAACGTACGAGCATTCTGGAGTAAACGTTACGACAACATCGTCTTAATCTTGTTATTGTAATTTGCGCCATTTGAAGTGCATCTTGATAGTAGGCAGTCCATTTAGTTCGTCCAGGTATTGTTCAGTTTAATTATATCTTTACTTTTTTATATAAAAAGAGAAAACTTGTAAGTAGAGGGCAGAAGTTGAACAAACAAAATAATGCACAGAAGAGGATGGCTATCTTCTCAAAAGAACGCAATAGTCTTTCCCTCGCGACAGAATTCAAACATATAGGCCAGGCATTTTATAGTAAGAATTATAATGTATAAATATGTTCTGAATACGCATAAACAGGAAAGTGGTTGACAGATACTTGTTCCGGACTTGAGATCCGAAAGCTGTGACACATTTGACAAGTTTTTCTCGTTTGCTCCTACACCACAATCAATCATACCCGAAGCATATTGAACCGGTGTGTTTCCAACTGGTTTTCTTACATGAACATTACATGAATCACAGTTACATGAGATCGCTCTTGGTCTCTTGAGCGATTGTGCAGCATTCATTTCAAATGTAACAGATATTGCGTTGGTTTGTACTACAAATCCGTCTGAAACTCAATCCAAAAATGAATCTTTCCATCCAGTTGTCCGCCATGTTGCCGGCATTTCTACGTGACTGCGCACCAAAAGCAAATCGGCATGCAGCAGAGGTTACTCAGAAGGAACAGTGGCACCAACACAAAAACCACGCTAAATCCGAAGATGAGAAAACTCACAGGGTCGCGAGTGAGCGAGCCCAGACAGTCTCTGTAAACCCTGCTTCCATACATCCACGGCTGGCGAGTTACTGGCATAAAATTGCTGAAAGCTCGAAGGTTACTTCGTTAATCTATTTGTCCCAAGGCTACGAAACTTTAAAAACTACGATCTTCATTCACCATAAGTTTCACCATAAGTTCACCATAAGTTCTTTATGTTGACTCTCACACAGCTTATTAAAAAATGTGTCTCCAACTCTTTTGCCAGCTTTATCAAGCCTGCCTTGAAGCAAGAGCAGGGACGAATTTCGTAATTTTTAGAAACGCCATGTTCAGTTGCAGAAGAGCAGCTAATGCCCTTTTCGAATGTCCAGGGAAACCAACAATAATTTATTTATGATGTATGAATGCCTGCAGCTAATTATTAATAAAGCCTTTATAATGTGGCACGCTTGTGGCTTCTTAACTCTGTCCTCTCTGAATACGTAGCGTTTAGCATAGCTATCGCGCGTCCATCCAGCAGCAAATGTATTGCAGTTGCCTAGAACCTAATTATTCATGAAGTTGCTGTGAATATAATCCGGAACTGTAAACAAACAATGTATTTTCGTGCAGTTTTACGTTTACATGCTTGCGTGTATGAAAGTGTTTTCGAAATCGAAGCTTTTTTATGATTATTTAGATTTTAGAAGTCACGAAAAAGAATTTTATTTTTTTTTTTTTTTACTTTTTTTTTTCCCAAAGAGCATGCAAAAGATTACCCGTAAACGCATAAGCAAAATAAAGTAAATGAAAAATGGGAAGGAGAGCACTTCGTAGCAAAGCTAATCGGAGTTGAAGAACCCCCTAATACTTCCATACAGAAGTATGCGTATTCTCCACTGAAATACAAAGTAAAATAATAAAAACGTACATTAAGCGTAAGGTCGTTGCAATAGCTTTAAGCAAAAGTGCAAGCAAGTGTAAGCAAATGTGGGTCAAGTGGGTTACCTTGCAATGCTAGATTTCAATGAATTTATGTCAGGCAACACATTTCGCAAACTAAGCTGCTCGATTTGCTCTTAATACTTGGCAGTATAGAGAGCAACTAAATTTCTCTAGAATTTTTTTTTTTTTTTTTTACGTTTTACTAACACTCAGGTTAATCTCGAAGTCCATAAACTTATTCAGGATTTTCGGTCCAACACTAGTTAAAAATCGGTCACCATAAGTAACAATTCGCGTCACTGGCACATTGAGGTGTTTATTTCGATCATTTCGCTTGCTTCGAGGGAATGATCTCAATGGGACGAGGGATTTTAAGGTGAACGGCAGGTCCTTTTCTTTTCCAGTCAAACATAAATGTAGATCTATTCATCTCTATTATATCATCAAGCTTCAGTACTTTCATTTAGGCAAATGTTTTGATGTCGGATCGTCAATATTCAAGAACGTTATAATTCGGAGCGCGCGCTTTTGTATACGATACTTTCGTTGCAGATTTGTTTTAATTGCGAAACTCCAAACAAGGCATCTGTATGATAGATGACTTTGAAATAGGCTCAAATACTTTTAACACTATACAAGTACACAAACACAAATACAGACTTTTAAGTGCCTCCAAAGAAGCGTAATGACGAACCTTTGATAAAACTCCAGCATGTCTGGATAACTTCTTTTAGAGTTCTGTAATATGGGGATTCCACGTCAGGGAACCATCAATCAATCCCCTTAAGTGTTTTACTTGGTTCGAGAGAAATATCTTCTTGCCTGCGATAGCAATAGCAAGAAGAAAGTCAGCTTTTCTGCTATGTGACTATGTGATTGGCATCATTGCTCAAGATATTTGTAGGGATGAGATACAGCAGGCTTTTAAGTTCTTTAAATGTATGGATATCAACCAGAGAGGCCAAGTCCAAACAAAACCCTTGGTTGAAGGAAACTTCTAGCATCATACTTATCTTACTAAAATAATTTACCTCTATCAATATCAAAGAATGAAATAGACGCATTCTAAAAAGAAATGTCAAAATGTTCTAGGATGTTGGTACCGTTGAACAGAGGTAAACTTCGATCACATGGCCTTTTTTCAAGATTTTTGGATTTGTTTAATTTGGGAAATGAATAGAAAAGTTACAAAATGTTTTTCTTACGCTCCAGCGAATTTTTCCTCGAAACTTTCTTGGCGTAAAAATTCACATTCGTTTGAAGGTTTTTTTTAAACTTCACTTTGAAGTACAAGAACAGGGCATCCCATAGAAACGAATCCCACTGCAAGCAAAAAATGTTCTGTCCATTGTGCACTAACGTTTTGTGCTGGGTCACTTCCTGCATCACGTATTGAGCGACGATCTCACGAAATTTTAATCAAAAGGACGTATAGTAAGAGTTTGCTGACGAAGCACACTATACACTAGCCTCCGTCTTAGGTGCTGACAAAGTCTTAGAGGAATAATCCCCCGGCAAAAGTTAACCAGTTCTGACGATCGACTCTGGATTTGATGCAAAAGCTCAATAGAAGAGCAAAGTTGCAAGTGTCCCACTCTGCTAGTAGTCAAGACGATCAGCTATACGAACTATGTAAGTAAAGGAATTCGCTCAACAGTGTACGCATCAAGCCATCCATCTAACCAGCTAAGTCAAGCTTGAGATCTGTAGGTCATTTGCTCTGGAATGCTCTTCAGGAGGTAATCAATCCAGTGCAAAAAACACGAAAAAACGTTTATAATTCACTTTGGAACATTGATAAGCAAGGAAAGCATGAAAAGATTTGATCAAGAGAGACCTACTTCCCATAAGAATCAGAGCATCCTTGATGCTGCACTGGTCGCAGCTTATCTAATTGACTTGGTACTGAAATAAATGTGGTGCTTGCAAAGTAAGTTACAGCATATATCTTGTGGTGTGACTTGTTTGGGCTTGGATTTCAATTTTAGTAAGTGCATAGTTGCACGTTTTGGTTCAGCGCGTAAAATGCTACGAATTGAGTGCTCTTTTAAAACCTGTACATTGGTAATCTTGTCATCAGCAGAAACGTTCAATGTCAATGTAGTCTGCGATGAAATTCAAGCGCAGAGCTCTGCTGGGTTCCATGAGAATAGTCAGAAAATTTTTTCAACAAAATGTCTCTTGATTGACCAATTCCCTCTACTTGGTCGGTGTATTGACGAATTATCGCACCGTTTGGCTTCTTTCTGTATCCAAGCCTTGCTACTTTTATCTGCTGCCCCGGCTTGAGCTTAATGTTCGTAATTTCATCCTGCGCGTTTGGAGAAATTTTCTTTCCTTTGAGAAATTTTTCCTTGACCTTCCTTGCCTTGTCCTTAGCTCCGGGCTTTGGTTTCGCTTGTTGCTGAGCTTGTACTTGAGGAGGAACCTTCCATCCGGGCGGCTGGGCAGGTGCCCCGGCATTTGGAAACTGCGGCAGATTAGGTAAATTCGGGGGTTGTCCGTAATTCGTCGGCAGCTTTGGAAATCCGTCAGGAGGTGGCTTTCCACTCCAGCCTCCGCCACCACCCCAACCCCAGCTAGTGCTTCCATATCCATATCCAGAGCCTTGACCATAACCATACCCGTCTTTAGCTTGGTCCGCTTTCGAACCTGCTGTTGTCTGAGTACGAGCATTTTGCCCCGTCTTTGTGTTGGAAATGCTGTTGGCATTGCTGTTGGCGTTGGACGCAGAGCTGCTGTTTGCGCTCGACTGGGATTTCGACTTGCTCCAGGAATGCAGTGCCCGCGTCAAACCCGGAATATGCGTTTCAAACGCAATCGAAGGTCCAGCTGGTTTGTGATGCTTCACTGTTAGAAGTGCTGGCAGCCGGTGCAGTCTCGAAGTAGCGCTATCCGACGAATCAGATAATAAAGAGCTACTTGTTAAAGTTGGTTGTTTATTCCCCAATCTCTCCATACGCATTTCCGCATGAGAAGCGGGATCCGTCTTGAGAAATAAGTCTGGATGGACGCGATTTAGTACACCATTCTGCTTGACGTACACGAATTGATTTGGGTGAATGCGACCTCGAGCGAGATTTGGGTCTCGTGACATGCCGTTCGAATTCCAATGATTTGAAAACTGCGCCCCCGGGTTTACACCGGAAGGCCACTCGCCATAATCAAGAAAATCAGTTGGTGAGCCAACGACGTAACTGCCATCAGATACGGAGGCTAGATTCTGACGTGAACATGGTTGTCCCAGGCAATCGGCCCCTGGGTTACCGTCGAACGACTGTTCTTGGGCCGCTGCAGAAGCCACTGCACTGGAAAGAGGTATATCTTCGCTGTTCATCGGCAGACCCACGTTCTGAACCTCACCAGTGGCAGGATTTGCAAACGTGCTCAGTGGAATGCTGGACACTTGTGGTGTCTGATCAAAAGCTTCCGAATCAACGCGAACTTGCGAGGCTGCTTGAGCTGCATCCGATAAGGAGTTGAGATCGCTGGCAACGCCATTCTGTTGCAGACCTGAACCGATTGTAGAAGTTACGGGACCGTTAGGCTTTGCGTCTTGAGAAGCAGGGCTCATTACGAAATCATTAGCTGACACCGGAACTAACTCGCTTGTAGCGTCTGCTGCAAAAGCTTGATCCTGGTTGCTGCTAGCGGGTAGCGAACTCATTTCCTTAGATTTTTGAGCTTGCAGGTACGACTGCTCACTTGCGATCAGAGATGCATCATTGAACTCTGACTTCACAGGTTCTGAGGAAGTATCCGGAGAAGGATTTGTCAATGTAAGTGACTCCTTGCCCCCTTTGCTGTTGTATGATTGAGACGCTTCAGGCGTCAGAGGAGCTTCTTCTGTATCAGAACCAATGACGCTAGCTTCACTAGGCATGGAATTCGGCTGCTGATACAAACCGTGATCCGAATTTCCCAGCCTGCCCTGGAATTCAGCAGCTTCTTTTGGACTGTTCACAGCCAGGCTGCTTGCTGGCGCATGAAAACTCTCTGCCTCGTTTGTGTTGTGCATGGCTTGAGCTAGCACGGCTTCCTGCATCTTTGCATGCGCCTCTTGAACACTTTGCATCGCTTTTTGCATATGGACAGCCATGCCAGCAACTGAACTCTGTACCTCGCCTGTTGTTGGACCGATGCGTGGGCTTGGATATGAGACTCTCTTGGAGGAACTGTACATAATCCTTTGGAGGCAGTTCCCTTCCTGCAGAGGTTGAGAATCCTGCGCAATGGCTGGAGCTACAGCCGCTTGCTTTTCAGGTAGATCACCATCATGTCTGATTTGTTGACCACCACCAGCGTCGTCTTCATAATAGCGATTTACAAGCTGCGATGGCATCTCGCGGCCCACCTCATTTCGTGTCATGGCTGCTAGTACCTTTCTATACCGAATCGGTCTATCCTTACGCTGAAAGTCAGTGGGATCGAGACGAATCCTCAGATCTTCCTTCGCACTGTCTGTCGAATCCCTGTGGCTTGCTACTTCCGGAGTGAGCGTGACGACCTTCTTCTTGAACGTCATCGATTGACTTGCGTCTAGAAGTTTCGCAGATCCTTCCAGATCTCCTTTGCTTTTTTGCTTTTCAAACAGCCTTTCATTGATGTGCCAGAGATTAGATGGCGGAGGATATAAAGTCCGTCGTGAGGACGGCAGTTGTCGTAGTCTCTCCTTAGGATTTCTTATAAAGTCCGAGATTGCACCTGTGGAAGCTACTCTTTGAGTGGCAGAGCGACGAATACGCACATCTGAAAGAAATAACGTATGAAAGAAAAAATGTGCACTTCGCACACGTAACGTGACGCCATCGCAATTTTGATTGGTTGTGCTGTAGTTGTGTGCGTTTGTGTAAGCTGCATGCTTGCTACATGAAACTTTGCTACAGAAGATCAACAAAAAACGCAGTTAATAAACTTATGTCAGCTCAAGGAGGCAGCTCAGATTGAGTGTACACTACGTAATAATGGCGCCAATAACACGGTTAACAACAAATTTTTGCGTACGTAGTTTTCTTGAATTAAGCTGATGCAGACAGAGTTTAACCGACCAGAACGATTAAAACAGGTTTGCGAAGCTATGCACTAACTTTAGTTAACTCTTTTACCTTGGTTAGAAATCTGGTAATTACGTCGCTGTAGCGGTTCAATCTCACCATCAGAAGAAGATACAATTTTGAGTTCAGCGAGTCCTGCAATCAAGCACATAACCACAAGCTGGCTAAGTAGCCAAGGACGATTTCTATACGACATTTTGCTTCTTAATTAATATCCTCTCTCGCCATGGCGACTCCCATGCAGCAAGGAGCTGCAGGCATTGTGTCCCCTACATCAAGTCTCACATCGAGTTGCTTGCTTGCTACCAGGTGCAGGTCGCGATCACGTGCTCACCCAAGCAGAAAATCATGCGCACTTCCCAAGAACCGGTCTGTGATACGCTACGCGAGATCATGGTGAGAAACTACGCTCCCCTCCCCCTTGCTCCTCGAAATCCATGTAACGTGCTTCCACGTCGTCCGCCAGATCAACGGAGCCAAACCCACAATCGTTGAGTTCGGGATTCTTGTTCGCCTATCACTGTTGGCACTTCAGAATCAACCTGCTGCCGGCAGCCATTGCGAACTTGACGGACCTGGAGCACTTCCCTCATCTGGTTCCCCTCCTAGAACAAGCTGTTTGTCCCCTTTTTTAACCCAGACGCCACCAACTCCAGAAATATAGGATACGTTAAGAAGCTGTGGCGAGTAGTGGATGAAGCGAACAAACCTCCGAATCTGCTTATCGATGTAACCATTGCAATTTCAACATTGGGGATCTATGACGACTTGAGCGCCACTTTTTGCAGAGGAGGCGTCAGCTTGTAGCAGCTATAACTTGCATCGATGGCCCATATTACTCGCTAACGTGGCTTCTTGTTCTTGTAGATGAGATGCTGCCTCAAGCGATCTTGCAAAGCATATAGCTGAGCCGACATTAAACCATTCTCTAGGTAGTCATGTTCATTCTGCTAATTTGCGTGGTTTGACCGATGCACATGACTTACTAGACCCTGTTGTAATACTAGGTCTGTCGAACGAAGGCCGACCACAGCGCAATTCCAACGGGCGTCATTTGAAACGAACTCAAGAGTCTCTTCCGCCTAAGAATAAGAAAGGCACCTTGCTACACAATAAGGCTAAACAATACGAATGAGACATCCTTGTCATTTCAAGTTGTAACTCAACAGCAGGGCAATGCCATGGTCAAGGCCACCTTGGTATGCAAGACAAACACTAGAAAACAACTTAAGGAATCCCGAACAAGCACCAGTTTTATCCGTAATCTGTCAACCAATTGACCCAGAAATCCGACCAGTTGCTATGGAGTTAAATTCTCACCTAAAGCTCGAGGATCTTGAGGACCATAGAAGCTTTCTTATAAAAGGCGCATGGGCTTCGTGAATATCAAAACAACTCTTCCAGAAGAATCACTGCAGCCAAGGTTGAAGAACTGTTTACGATTTACTCCGATGGATTTTACTTTTAGCCATTCTTCGCTTGTCGGATTTTTTGTACACCAATTGCAAGGTTTGAAATGCCAAAATGAGTTGTAGCGTCATTTAAATTAGACTTTGCTCGCTTTTTACCTACATTTTAGATCTTTACGTGCCTCACTACTCAGGACTGTACTGCCACTTTGTTTTTTAACCCAAGGCATTCGTAAAACAAAAGGCCAGCTCACCACGCCCTAACCATACACACATACTTGCTTGAACTAATTTGCAATTTAAAACAAACCCAAGGGAGTTAGACATGGTTGATGTGAAAACCAAAAATAGATTGACATCTATGACTTATGTCTCATGTAATGACAATTGAAAGGCACGGTTCGATGGCAGTGAACTTATGACCACGATTTATTGCAATGTTCCAATATAAAATAGGAGCGCGAGGACATACACAATCAAGACAAAGTGTGCGTTGGGTTCGTTTCTTTCACTTAAGATTATATTGCATGCAGACTTAGCATGCTTAAAATTTAATCACTCAACCCATGTAAGAAAAAAACATGGCAAGTCAGATTTGGCCTTCTTTGACCGGAATTTAAATATCACATAACATCCAACCCTACTTATAACATTTCATATTATATTACACGAATTTCATATAATGCTACGATGCGTCATGCTTTTGTGTATTGTGTCATGTAGGTTAACTAATTCATCCAGCATTAGTTTGAGTTTTTATATCGGTGATTGAGTATCATCTATTTGAGATATTCTTCTCTTTGATGCGAGTTTAATAAATTCTTGCAACATTACATTTATAGGAGGTAAGGTAAAGCCAAGCAGCCTATTCAATAAGATGAGCTGGTAAAGAGTCCAAAAAAGTATTTTCTTTTATTTCAGTTCATGGAATTGAGAAGAGCGCCTGCAAGTATGCATTCTTTCTGCTCGATAGCTCTTCAAATTTCACAGATTGTTCTTGGATTTCTTCAAGGATGTAATATGGCATCATTTTGCTTGTGAAGGTCGTCTGAAATTCTCTTAGAATAACAAAACTGGTAGAAATTTTTAAAGATCTCGCCAGACATTGTCCCCAAAGGAGAGTGAAATCATATACCTTTTTGTTCCTTCCGATGGGGTAGCACATATAATGCGTTTAAAACAGGCACGTTTAAGCTCAGCGCGGGCTAGTTCAACTCGGAGATAAGAATCTACAAGTTGGAGATATACTCTTGGTTGGAGATTGTTGTGAGTAGAGCAGTATGCTGCGTTGTAGACTAAGAAAACATCCTGGAGTGATCGTATTCTGTTCGTTGAACTTCCGCTTCTGTTCTCTATTTACAATTTTTCCGTTTTATAAGAAAATCAAGATGTAATTAACTTATACAACACCTGGACGAACTTAATGGACTACATGCTGTGACTATGGGCTACAGATAATTCGGAGATTTTGTTGTCATAAATTCCACAGAGCGCATTGCTACGAAACGTTCGGCGTGTGTAGCATGTGGTAACAGTTGATCGCTGTTAGACAGTTGCTCCCTGTTAACTTACATAAGAACAGACCTAGTTGCGATACCTAACTGGACCGTTGTTGGAAAGCGGGCAGTAATAGCCAATCAAAGTTTAGCTCAGAAAAAAGCAGTGAGAATACCACGCCTTGGAGTTTGAAATTCGCACTAGGATTGGACCCTGTGAATCAGATATATTTGGTTCTGCATTTGTAACTTACTTTGATGGCTGCGTATGTTCAGTTGCAGTTACCCCACTTAAGTTCAGCAAGCAAGATCAGCCTTGCAACTACCCAAAAAGTAGATAACCTAGACCAGCAAGTTACACGCTTTTGGTAAATTAGTCACCAAGACTTGAGCATGAAGATGGTCGTGACAAGCTCAGTTTGGTTTTAGTCAAGACTGAGGCCTTAATCAACTATCATCGAATCTCCTTCGTCCCTAAAAACGAAAGTTAAGAAGCCCAAACTACGTAAGTGTTAATACGTGTTGATTCTTGCAATTTTGTTGCAGTTGCTTGGTCAGTTAAGACTCCAACCAAAGGTCTCTGACGAGTCACATGACCGGGACGAAACGTACGTATAGCTAGCCATTTCATTCGTGCACCTTCTCGGGTAACTTCAGTTGGCAGTGACCACTGGAGAACTAAGTGGATATACAACTATATGAAAAGAAAAAATCGGATGGAAATCGGGGAGCAAGCTTTGCCGTACTCGGCAAACTTGTTATAGCGAGCGAAGAGTACCAGCCATGATCCAAGTGGAATGCTTATACATTGTAAACAGACCAGAAGTAAGACTTTCCTCACAAATCTAAGATCAAGGAATTTGCCTAATACACGGTATAGACAGGCCAGATTTTAGATTTCCATTCAAAAATTAATTCGCAGCATTCACCGCGGGACGGTCCTCTTCTCTTGTGTTTGGCATGACTGAGGTCGAGCAAGGACTGGGGTCACCTCCCACTGGTTCGGAAGCAGCAGCTGGCGCGGCATGACTAGTAGCTGTAGCACTGGTTGCAGGAGCTGCTCCACCACCTGCAATAAGGAGCTACATCTGCTACAGGAGCACCAGCAGCAGAAGATGCGCAAGCATTGCAAATGAGATCACCGACCGCCTTGACATAAAAACTAGGCCAAAATTCCTCAATATCAGCATGTGATGCGTTCCAGAAATTTGCCAACTTCTCCGTATTTAAAATAGAAATTATGTATACATGCTATGCTAAAGTAAAGAGGCATCACTTCCAGAGGATCTAGCTGCAAAGTACTGGTGTCAAACGTTTAGTACAAAAGGGTTCACGGATGATCTTGGCCGCGCCTTTTTTTCGTCCCCACAAGTAGAACTTCTCACAAACAGGACTTCCTGCAAACGCCTTCATTGTTTGACTATTTTGCAGCACCACCACACGCTTTAGAACATCAATGATTTTTCCTAACCTATCAATTAAATAATTGAACATGGATGACTTTATTATGAAAAACTAATGCATGCTTTAGAACATCAAGCCGAAAGCCAAATTATCAATTAAATAATTGAACATGATCTGCTGACGTAAAACTAAACTAACAGTGCACAAGGTGACTTTGACATGCCCGTGTTGTCGCAAAAGCATGGTCGCAATGGCATTGAATTTGCAAAACATGGTTTGCTTCAACAATCAATACAGTTGCAAAGAAAAATTCCTTGTATCACAATATCGAGTAAAGCTAGATCAATACAAAATGCGAGAAAAATTTAAATCCTTAGCTCTTTCAAGAACTTTACTCTTTCATACCTATCACCCAAAGCAAGACGTTGACTGACGGGCGGCTTCTCAGCAATGGGGATTCCTATCAGGGATTCTTATTGGGGATTCCTAACTGGCAAAGAACATTTGAAGCGAGTTTCCATGGAAAGAGGTGTTTGGATCTTTTTTCTATTTTTAAAATATTTTAGATACACGAATAGGTACGTTTCTACGCCTACTCCAAAACTGACATAAACCGTGCAGACTATGAGTCGTGAGTCAGGCTCATAAATTTAATTAGTATATGATCTTTATAGTACTCGAAGAAGTTCTGAATCTAAGAAAAGCCATCACTGAATAGAGCTCATATCTTCACTGTTAACATGGCAGGGAAAGCTTTCTGCTTACCACCAAATCTAAGCGCAGCACCGCTAGAGTCATTGAGAAGAGCATATATTAAACAGGGAAAATGGTTGACTCCAGTAACCAATCTTGTCCCTTTGCCTCGCTGCCACTCCATTGATAATTATGTATTGGATAGTCTATTGATGTGCGCTGAAAGAAGATAAAGAATTCATGTGAATACTTGACAAACCAGCACTATCGTAGTTTCTGTCGTATTTTCACAAGGTCATTATTCTTAAACAAAATACCTGAAACCTGAATTGTTCCTAATTTCTGCTGTGTTTGATTCCGTTTAAATATGCTCCTATTGCCAAGCGGGTGACGAACATTCATTTTGCAATGCACCAGACTGATTGTTGCTCCCATGCGTGAAAAACTAACTATAAGTAACTATGAAAGAATAACTTTTTGATCCGAGACTTGATAAGATGAACCACAGCTTATTCACAAGCCAAAACAAAAAAACAAAAAAACAGAAAGGCTAGGTATCGTCATTATTATTCTCTGATTTTTCTCGTTTCAGTACACAAATTTGGTAGGGGATATTTATGCTTACCTTAGTTTCGAACCATATGCTTTGAAAATAAAGCAACGACAGTAAACATCGGATTATATATGATCCAAGAAAGAGATTTGAATACGAAGCGCACAGTGTGTTGGCGATAATTTTGTAACGCAAAGGATGTAGTGGGAGTTGTAATGCGCCTGATTTATTCTTTCTGCTTTTAGATTGACAGCCATAAGTTTCGTACATTTTAAAAATATTATCGAATCTTCGGCTTCGACATGTGGTTCGTGACCGGTCTGGAGTAACTCAGTGGTGAAGAGCCAGGAGTATTCAAGGATGCGCAGTCTATCAATCGCCAGTGACGGCAAATAAAGCCAGTCCTGTGGTGTGTTGGTTTAGCCTCTCAAGGATCCAAAGAGCTCTCTATATGTGCCGAAAAAGGGAGGCTCGGAGGAGCTCCAATGATCGTGAAACTGTCATCGCACTGTCCCCTGTTACCAGGAGACATTTTTCAAGAAGGACCTTCCCAGCAGACGATTAAGTAGTAAAGTTGCTTTTTGGTTAGGTCTTCTTCGAAGATTTGCCGAACAGGTAGCCACGAAACGTCAAATACACTGTTTGCCCAACGGCCTCCGCGTATTAGGCTGCCCTTCGCTCTTCTTTAAAAATCTTCTTTAAAAACCGTGTCCTGTTGCTGCAAGAAAATCTGAAGTAGCATTTGTTGCAGGCTGTGATTGATTAAAAAAATGGGTCGGCCAGGCTCTGTTTCTGGCCAAGGTGATGACAGTTTCGCTTTCAAGTATATCTTGTCTTCATTTTCCGCCGCTATTGCAGAAACAGGTATATTATGGTTCCCTTTTTGAATATTTTTCTTCTAGTAGCCTAGCCTAGTACGAAGTAGTAGCAGATGTTTCCGGTCTCTTACCAAACATCTAACTGCTCCTCATCACTTCATGTTGCATGGTATAGTCAGTCTTCGCTTTCTCTGTGAAATGGAGATTGCCTTAAATATAGTATAAATATATCGATTGCTTTCCTTTGCAAGTTTGTGCTTCCTATTTTCTTGGTGAAATAAATTTTAAGACCTTGATCGTCACAGCAGCTCTATTGAAGATCACTCTTCTAAGCTGCTTCTGCCTGCTGAGTTCATTCGTGAACAAATCATGGTCTCGCAATAACTGTGTGATGATCTAAATGCACAAGCTGCTGAATTGCCTCATGAAGACTTAATGAATCTATAAGATAATGATTATTGTTCTCTTATTTCGACTTGGCTTCGTAAAGTTTACAAGATAGTGTCAGTTTTGGCATCAAAATGTATATAAATTTTATAGTGTTACTCTCTGCTCCCTTTTTAAAATGCTGGAATCATCTGCAGTGTATTGCTATCAGTTTTGAGCTGTACAGTACAGGACAAATGATGTTAAGATGTGTTTAACACTGATTTTATATACGTGGATTTAGCTCTATTTTAGGTAGGAAGTTGTCGGACAGTTAAGTCAGTTTTAGGCAAAAAGTTGGGACAGATGCAAGTTGGGCAGATGCAAGTGAGATCAAAGGGGTGCTTTGAAAGTCAAAACTAAAATTTAAACGTTTTGGGCTAGACTAAAGGTCACCTTCTGTGTTTACTTATAAATTGGGCCTTGCATTTTGTAACACGTAGCAAAAGTATTAATAGTATCTTATATTGCTTGGCTTTAGAGTAGGCTTTGATAGGGAATTTGCATATTCTAAAGAATAGATTTAAGAAATGCTTTCTTTGTTTCAGTTTCAAATAATCATATCTAATAAAATATTTGATCTAACTAAGTATGGTCAAATCCTTTCAAAACTAACAGGAGGTTCCAAATGGGTAAAAAGCTAGGTTCTCCAAAAAATGATGTTTTTGATGTTTAGCATAAGTTTTTAAATATTCAGATGCTAATTTAAATCGCTAGCAATAGTTGAAAAATGCATTTGCCTTAATCATGCAGAGGTCCTTTCGTCTTTCTTATGTGGTGCATGTTTGTTGTGTTCATATAAGTACTACACTTGCTGCTGGAGTGGTGTTCAGAGACTATTCCATTTTAGTTGCTGGAAAATTACCAATGTTGGCACTTAATTGGGCAATAATTGTTTAAAGCACTGTCGAAGGTTTCACACCTTCTAGAGTATTGCAGTATGTTTGAGCCTATGAAAAGCTAGGGAAAATTCATGCTTGACGAAATCCTCCAATACTTACAATGGATATTAATCTTGTTCTGGTCAAAGTTGTGGTTATTGATCAGCCCCCCCCCCCCCCCCTGTACTGAGAAGTTTTTAAAATGGAATGCAGAATAGAAACTTTTTTGCATTAATTGTCTCTTAGCAATACTTATCTCTTGCACTGAAACATTCTGGTTTTTTTTTTTTAATGTTTGCCCTATAAACACTGAAAGCACCATCTCAAAATGAATCTAGATAAGAAATTCACCAGTTTGTCCATTCCCCCAATGCCAGACGCATTTCACTCTATGTGGGGCTCATCAGTGATTTGCGTGGAATCGAACCCGGGTTGCAGGTGTGAAAACAGTGCAATTCCTACTAGGCAGAGAAAGCGGAGTGAACTGGGGAGAGTTGTACAACATTATGACTTGGTAATTAGCAAGTTCAGATGGATGCTTACATAACTGTAAAGTTTGGTGTGGCCTAGAGCATCGAATACTGCACAGTGAGGCTCATATCACACAATAACATTATTTGAAGTCGGCCAAGTTAAGAACTTGTTATAAATATACCTATTGCTCTCGTGTCCGAAATTGTTGAGTTCCCGCTTAGCTTTCATGTCAGGCTATCAATTGATGTGACTTGTTCCTTGTTGTTCTAGTTACATTTCCCCTGGATATCACAAAAACTCGTCTTCAAATCCAAGGGGAGCATGCTGCAATATCTGCAGGGTCAGTTAAGGCCATACCCTATCGTGGCATGCTAAGAACAGCACTCGGAATTAGTAAGTGATAGTATGTGTGAACTAGGGTGCATGAGATGTTGCCATGTTGAAAGTTCAGGATAGCTGTTTTATTAAATTGCTAATTTGTTGCTAGAAAAATTCCTTGTATGGTGCTGAAAGTTGAATTATTTCCTCTTGGTGCACACAAGGTAATATTCAGCCAACTTCTGCATTTTTGGATATTGTGGCATGTTATTATGTGTAGAAATTTAGAGATACTGTTTTTTTTACTCCTGCATTTCTTGTTGTCTTTGTTTAATGAGGCTCATAATCTATGTCCATTCTTGCCATCGTTATGAAAAACCCTAAGTATAGATGTCTGGCATAGTCAGAGTGAGGCTAGGCCGCTTCAAATTGTGCCACAAGAAAAGCATATTTTAAATGTCATCCAAAGTTAACAAGTCTCGTCGAAGTTAACGATTCTTTTAATATAAAAACTAGTATGTGCAATCATGCAAGTTAGTTAGTTGAAAAGTCAAACTGTAAAATTTCGTCAGCAAACGGCGTTCTTGTATATTTGCAGGAACACTGTAATTGCCATTGAGATTTTCTCAGTAAATCTTGGATTGAGAATCGCTCTTCCGTTCCTGACAACTTTTCAGAACAAGTAAGGGGTAATTATAAGTGTTGCTGGGCATTGACAACAGATTAATATTGCCCTTGCCGAATCAAGTACCGGCGTCATTGATTCTTCGCAAACCTGACATATACCCTACCCTAATTTGACCTATACCCAACCTATTACAATTGTTTTTTGTTTATTGTTCGGCCCCGCACAACACTACGCTGTAAAGCTCCATACCCAGAAAGCTTGCGTGACTTTTAATTCTCTTATGAAAGCCGAGGCCACAATCTCTCGTCCTGATGGTCCCAGAGCAGGTTTGTTCCCAGGCATGCTAGGTTCAACTCTTTCTGCATGGGTACAAAATTCTTCTGGAGGTTGGCGCTAGGGTCCCTATATAAGGACCCTAGTTGGCGCTGTGTTAGCAGGTTGTACAGAAGCGGATTAACCGTTAACGACGCAAGAAATAGGTCGTTGATGCTACCGTTTCTTGACGGTGACTGTCCTCATGAGATGTCACCTTCTGGTAAGTGTTTGCACATGTCCACACATGCAGTCTGTCTCATGGATTGGTCTAACGTAGCCTCAACTACAAGCTTAGTTGCGCATTGCGAATCCTAAACTGAGCAAGCAATGCTTGAATTGACCCACCATCCTCCTTCTTTAGAGGTAAGGTGGCTTGGCTTGGCACACGACATTCCATTTCTCTTTCATGTCTTCTGTACTCCGAAATTCGCTCCCTTACTATTTGCTTACAATTAACAAGCTTAAGGTTGACATCATGTTTGGAAGTTTCCTTTTGTCTTAAGCTACAGTTATCTGGGCATTCATTAATGTCTTAGGACTAGAGACAGGGAATGCCTTCACCACCGGCTTTCGGCGATCGCAAATGAAGCAGCATTTATCTGTAGGATTACCCGAATGCGATATGCATGATAATATTTTTGTGATATTTAATGCAGTATTAAATTGTAATTTGAGAAATCTTTGTGCGATAACTCTATGTGAGTTTGGCTAAGTGTAACTTATGCCATTAGTAGCAACGCGTTGCTCTCAGTGTTTAGAAGTTTGCGTTCCTCATGGATCCATTAATCGTCCGCAAAATGTGTCGTAAAAAGTTTTGAACAGCTGTGATTGTTCTAGGGAGTAGAATAACCATAGTGCCATTACGGTATTTAGGAACTGATGCTTCCCTGGGTAGGCGCACCCAAATTTTAGTTGCGTCAAATCGGGTTTTCTGTTCTTTGCGTGACTGTAGTAAGTTAGGTGTGTCGCTTCTGGAACGAACTGTAGGCGGTTCGTCTAACAGGAGATAAGAAGTGTTCTCCCAGCGCTCTACCTCACCAATGCCTCACATCCAGAACGCCATAAAGTTTTCGTATTATGGAACGTAACAGCAATATTTAGTTTCGGAATTTCTTTTTCGTTTTTAGTTTCGGAGGAAGGTTTATTGAAGTTATGGCAAGGCCTTACGCCTGCTGTTTTGCGTCATGTAGGTAAGTATGTATGATGATTTCTTTGTGTTTGTGTTTTCAAGGACGTACTCTGATGAAGGCTAATGATTCATGCTCGATTTTTGTCGCTGATTCTGACGTTTGATTAAGTGAACTTAGATACAGCTATGCTTACGCTTCGTTGGAAAAGTTTACTGGTTTTTTTTTTCCTAAAGTTTATTCTGGCGGAAGAATGACATTTTACGAATTCCTACGAGAAAACGTATTTCTTAAAGACCAGAATGGGTATTTCGCTCTGTGGTAAGTTGAAGACATGTGTTGCTGAATGCCCTCTTGCAGTGTTAAGCGTAAGTCGGTATTGTGTGAATTCCGAAATGCTCCAATTTTTCATTAAATGATCTGTCTGATTTTTGCCGACGACTGTGAAAACGATGCATAGCTGTTTGGAGTGTTATTTTTGTTTGTTGTTTGTTGTATGTTTTTTCTTTTATTGTTATTTTGTACAGGCTTTTTTTCGCCCTTATTATTAGGCTGGTACTTGCGTTACAAAAGCTTTTAAGTTCAGACCCCACTCATGTCGAAGTGAGCGATGTAATATGTTTTATGGTATATTTTGTATATAATAGTCAAGTTTTTATAAATGTGCCCGTACTGTGACTTGTTTTGTAGGGACTGTTCAAGAGTTTGTGGGCGAGTTTGCTTTGGATAACTCTATATTTTGAAGGACTGATGAGTTAAAATGCGGCTCATATCCGCATAGGCAGCTTGCATCGAAGATTATATTAGCTTTGTGTTTTCAAGGACGAGCTCAAATGTAAATCAGGTCGGAAAAGAAATCAAACACATCTCTACGGCCCCGTTGCTGTAAAAACGCTTCACGTGCTATACTTGATCTTCACGAAAATGCTTCGTGTTCAAAGAGGATATTAGTGAAACTTTCCGAGACTCTTTCCGAGAATCTTTCTCGTGCTACTCCACGTTTTTCTCGCTCGAAGTCACTTCACAATTAGAGCAGAAAACCGACACTAAAAAGATTTCCTGAATCCTGACGAATGCAAACGTGATTGTTGCTTCCACAAGTAAGACAGACTCGAGCATCTAACCAAACTTCTAGAACGAGACAAGCATAAATACATACTTGTACCCGGAGATCACTAGAAAATCCGGCTACAAGCTTGTGCCCGGAGATCACTAGACAATCCGGCTACATTCTTGTACCCGGAGATCACTAGACAATCCGGCTACATTCTTGTACCCGGAGATCACTAGACAATCCGGCTACATTCTTGTACCCGGAGATCACTAGAAGATCCGGGTACATGCTGGTACCCGGACATCACTAGACAATCCGGCTTCATTCTTGTACCCGGAGATCACTAGAAGATCCGGGTACATGCTGGTACCCGGACATCACTAGACAATCCGGCTACATTCTTGTACCCGAAATCACTAGAAGATCCGGCTACAAGCTTGTACGGGGAGATCACTAGACATCCGGCTACATTCTTGTACCCGGAGATCACTAGACAATCCCGCTACATTCTTGTACCCGGAGATCACTAGAAGATCCGGCTGCATGTTTGTACACGGGCAAGATCACTATAAGATCCGGGTTCGGCTCGTCGATACACCCGTTCAAATCAGCATGGGAGACTTTCCGTCGGCTCAAAATATTGTTTTCTCACGTTGGCCTGTCATGCTCCTTGTCTGTGGCATCATCCTTAAAGTAACTGTCATGCACTGGATTAAGTCATAGTTGCGTTCGTTTTAGGAAAGCGGTCGTTTGTGGCATGCTTGCCGGTGGCGCTGCACAGTTCTTAGCGAGCCCTACGGACTTGGTCAAAGTTCAGATGCAAATGGAGGGAAGAAGGCTGCTTGAAGGACATCCCAGACGGTGAAGCTAATACCTGTTCATTTTTCATGTTGTAGTAAGTTGCTTTGAGCTAGTCTGATCTTTGTCCGTGACGTTTGGCCATGTTGTCTCCCAGATGGTGTGCTTAAGTGCGTTGCATTGTATTGCAGCTTTGAATGCTGGCGGTCTTTGCGCTTCTATGAGAAGTTTTAGTAATCCAGTGCTGTAGTCTTGAGTCGACATGCCTGCTACTACAATTGTCACCTTCAAAGTCCTGTTTAGCGCCCGCGGTGGACCCGGTCTTTGCCCTGAGAAAAACGAGGAGATAAAAAACGAAGTTTAGAATGATCAGCAGGGAAATATTTCTGATTTTATCGCCATTGTTGGAAAATTTTGAATTTTGAAATTTGGAAATTGAATTTGGAATTTGAAATTTGAAAAAGAAAAATTTGGAATTTGAAAAAGAAAAATTTGGAATTTTGAAAAAGATTTTTCATATTCTGTGTTCAGAAGCGTATTGAACTTTAGTGGACTGAGGCAGTCACCTTGTAAAACTCCTTTCTTCGCGTGATAAAAGAATCCGTTATTGCGGCTAATGAGAAGTCCGAGTATGGCATGATGATCTTCGATATTTGAGCTGGAATGTTGTGCTACTGTAGAATATTTGCTATGACTGAGTGAGCTACTTCTCCAAACGCATTTTTCAGATCAAGAGGCGCGATAGTGATGCTTCCATGCTTTTGGCGCGCGTGATTTATTAAGAATCCCTTGGATGCTATGAGCTCTATTTTGTTCGCTCAGTCCAGGGATTAATCCTTTCTGCGTATGGCTTTCAGCGTACCAGTTGCTGACCAGAAAGTTGAAGATTCGATTTCCACGAGAGTCGTAAATATCTCTAGCTTAGTTGATTCTCGTGTTATCGGGCAAAGTTTTCAGGATCGCCAGTGTTTCTGTGTTTATTTAGAGTAGGTTAGCAGCTTGGCGCCATGGTGATGGCATATGCTGGGAGGTTAGGACTGGGCCGCATACAATGGTTATGAAGCTTGCGCAAATACGGGCACCGTTTGAAGCAAATAACCGATATCTGGTCGATTGGATATGGAGAGCTTGAGCTCATCATTCGGTCAAAAGTACGAGTTTTCTCTCTCTCTCTTTCTCTCTTTCTCTCTCTCTCTCTCTTTCTCTCTAGTAGTTTTTCACTTCTCCGTGTGTGTCAAATTCTCTTTCGCAAGGATCATATTTTTCGGGTGTGTTCGGGTAGCCACCCGCGCGAGCAGTCGCCACGAATCTGTATGACTGGGGGAGGCTGGATGAATAATTTTCAACGTCAGCTGATCGACCATCAAGTCCGGTCCAGCAGATTCCATGATAGTTCTAACACCACCTCTACGTTAGTATCGTCCTTGAGTATTGTTGTTAGTGGTGGAGACTGTGTATGTAGTTCAGCATTTAACTCTTCTCGTTTCACTTCAGACATGGAAGTTTCTTGTCCGCTTGGCTATTTTTCAGAATACATGGTACTTTCCACGCATTTCGTCTGATACACAGCCAGCGTGGACTAAGAGGTCTCTGGCGTGGATGGTTGCCGAACGTGCAGCGGGCAGCCTTAGTGAATCTTGGAGGTAACGCTTTTGCTGTGTCCAAGTAGAATTTTCTTAGGGCCGTTTGGTTTGTTGATCTGCCATAGTACTTAGAATTCTCGTGGTGCGCGATCTGTATCGTAAAAAGCGATACAGATCATCACAGTTTGGTACTTCATCTGACCACCAAGTTTTGATAACAGCCATTAGTTGATTGCTTGTGGTAGATTTGACGACTTACGACACGGCGAAGCAGTTTATTCTGATGCACAGCTCTCTGCAAGACAACTATGTTGTGCACACCTTATCCAGGTAACGGACGGTGTTCATTCATGTGCTTTTGTTCTGCTTGCTGCCGATATAATCCTGTTTTGCTTTGTGTTCACGTAGAAGCTATACGCTTTTCGTTTTTGTAAGCTCTTATATAGGATTTTGCCAACAAGACTGGCCAGTCGTGATCTTAACGCAGAGATTACAATTTAAATATCTTGTTTGTTGTTGTCTTTTTCTAATCCGATTGGGGTGCTGCTGGGGTGGGAATTGCTGAGTCTTGGACCTTAAGCAGGTTAATTGATTTTCGAAAAGTAAATTAATGCGTGGCCTTGCTACTGCTTTATGGCGTTACCAAACACAATCAGCTGATGGTGTTAATGTAACTCATTAACGTTTGGGCGTTATGTTTTTTATGGCAGAACTGTTGTTAAAGCTGGGTGCGTTTGATTTTATTTATTGATTTTATTTATGATGTCATCGTTTGGTGTCGCTTAACCGATCTCATTCTGTTCTTCTACTGTTCGTGTTTCAGCATATGCTCAGGCTTGGTGGCCGCTACCGTTGGGACACCGGCCGACGTGGTGAAGACGAGGATCATGAACAATCCCGATTTATATCGGGGTTCACTTGATTGCTTTATGCAGGCGGTAAGTTTTATCTATCGTTTTGTGCTAACCATCATTAGCGGGCGCTTTGATATTATTATTATTGTTATTATTATTATTATTATTATTATTATTATTATTATTATTATTATTATTATTATTATTATT
>QQSS02202071.1:0-12060 GCA_003687565.2 Craspedacusta sowerbii
CGAAGATATATAATCGGAACCAAGCTTCAGAAGATTTGTCGGTATACTAAAGGGACCACATGCTTTGCTTGCGGTTATAGAATTAAGTTGATCCGCCACTTCGACTATTGTTGTTGGAAGTAGAAGCAATAACTTTTTTTACTTTCGTTCATATCTCTTCTGCCGTTTCTTCGCTTTCATTCGGGGGTGGGGAGTTGGTATTCCGTTTATCCGAAGACAGAGTCTCCGAGAATATTGTTCGCTCTCTTCTGACGCTGCTATGAGACTTTGCACTTGATTTTCAAGCTTCTCAACTTTACCTTCAAGTTTAGTAATTGTTTCTTGCTGCTGTTTTATTAGCACCTTAAGAGCTACAATGTCTTCCTTGGTAGCCAGAGCTGCTAAAGTGCTCTGCAGCTCGCTCATTCTTTTGTCGAAGAAAGCTGCCGTGGACTCAATGTCCGTTGCCTTCATTGCGTTCTTTGCACCTTTTGACATGGTTTATCAGTCGAACTCGAAAATTCTAACGAAAATATCTGTTAATAAGACGGCAACAAGTCCTTGTCGCAACTAAATTCTCACAAGTTAAACAACCCGTTTCAACGCAGCTATCAGCCGTTACGATCGCATCGCACGCCCTACCACGAGGACAGATAACGCGAGAATGAAAGAGTTCTCCAGCGCACATATGCATAAAGATTTCACCGGTCCCTCCTTTTCCTTAACGCCAGACGCGTTTCGCCCTATGTGGGGTTCATATGTGACTTGCATGGGAACCAAACCCGGGTCGCCGGAGTGGAAAGCAGAGCACTTACAGTTCGACCACGAGAGCTGAGTGAACTGGTGAAAACCTTTCGAACTTATGACTTTGAAACTAACAAGTTCAGAAGCATATTTACATAATCGTAAAAGTTTGGTGGGGCCTAGAGCCTGTGGGGTATTTGGTGCTCTAAGCCACACCAAACTTTACAGATATCGATAAGTCAATCGATTAACTGGTTGCAAGTGGTTTAGAAATGCCTTCGAAGTCTGGGATTCGCTTTTACACCAGTCAGGAACAAGAACTATCCGTATCTATTACCATCAGATCAGTAAAACACGAAAAGGACATATTTCACTCTACAAACGAGATACAAGAAAGACTTGCACTAGTACTCTTTGTAGATATATGCGTCGCTTGTTTATATTCCCCCGGTAATGTTTAGCATAATAGTTTCTACCATCGGTGCCTGTTACAGCCTGTCAGTTACAATTGAATTTTTGAAATGAGCGAGTTTGTACATAGCTAAAGCTGAAAATCACCAAAACATGAATTCGAGAGGTACTTGCTGTTTTTTTAATAAAACCATTTATAAGCCCATGCAATTAATTTGCTTTATTTTTATACTTACGTGTTTCCTACGAACGTACGAGCATTGGTCACGCGGATTGCGTACAAATATCTACATGACCTCGTTGCATCACATAGATGCCTATGGTGCTCCTGGAACAACCCTGTGGATGTTTCGGAGAACCAGAATCGTAATTATAACATATGGACTGAAAGCAGCTACTTTCTTGATAATTTTTGGTGTGCTTTATTTATTTTTTTTAATGTTAAGTAAGGTAAATGTGTGATGGGGACACAGCGTAGGCAGAATATGGTCCACTATGTAGATTATGAACTAATTATTGTGCGTTCGCAATCCTTTTACACAAATAGGTATGCTATGCGTGATGTCGCCTAATGCCTTTTTTTAAGACGCAGTAACATAAGCTATTACATTGCTCCATATTTTATGAATTAGGTTAGTGCATACGTATTGAAACCTTCTGTCAACTTATATAACAGGGGACTAAGTCTGCTCCTTTGCTACTCTCTCCAATACCTTAAAGGGAAAGTTCTCAAGACCTGGGCTTTTATCTTCCTCAAGGTGATACTTATGCTTTCCCATGTCATGTGGTTTATTTACGTCCTTAGGACTAAAACCAGGTGTTTCCTTCTCTGTTTTCTCGACGCAAATAATATTGGAAATTCTTCAGCTGTTTCCTCTGCTGTTTCCGTTAATACTCCATTAGAATTTATCAGATAAAGGTTGGCTCTTTGTGAGTTTTGCCTTGATATTTCATAGCATAAAGCACGTTCTTGTTAGTCTTGAAAATGTCACTCTTTTCCTCTATTTCGTGTTTTTTTCTCTCTTTAAACGGCTGCATTTGTTTTATTCCTAGCAACTTTGTACTAGTCAAAATAGATGTCTGATTTTGTATGATTAAACATTCTGTACAATTTCTCTCACTTTAGTGTAACAGTTTTTTTGTTTCCATCCCGTGTATTGTAAATTTCTGGGTTTTCTTAGCTTTTGTGTTGGGGCAATGTCTTACCCAGCTCGTTGTATTTATCTGTAATGCATAGCCAGACTTTTTATCTATCTTGTAATCCACTTTCCAATATGCTTGTCTCAATGCAGTTGATGCCAGCATTGCTGTGTTAAAATGCTAACAGCTTCAAATTTGACTGCAGACATAAAGCCCTATTTGAAAGCTCAGACTCAAATCAGAATATTAAAAAATAGGCCATCTCGACTTTATCATTATATACACACTTTGTAGGAATATGACTTTGGTATTACTAATGAACTGTGTGTTGTCTACCCTTTGTTTGTAGTGCAAATATGAAATTTAGTTTTGGCGACCTTTTTTAAGATATAATATATACCAAAGTGTTGTTTCTAAATGTCTAGGAATAAAAAATTTTCTTCCTAGAAGTTTACAAGTCATAAAGATAATGCAGACATATTTAGATTCGATTGGTGTTTGTGAGCTCTTTAAAAGCAAATATTTTGAAGTAGATTTTGTACTTCCAAAATATAGTGCAATTGCACAGGCAAAACTGCTCATGGACATCTGAAAAAGGTTTTCTGTTAAGATTTAATTTCTCAAGAATACAGAAGCGCAGTAATGGCATCACTTCAGTCTCCTACAAACAAGGCTGTTACAGATTTGGGTAAGCGGTTACTAGAAGCTTCTCGATTGGGAGATTCAGAAGAAGTTGGTCATCTTATGGCAAATGGAGCTCCACTTACAACGGATTGGGTATGCTAATCATTGTTTTAGCTTGCTTGAAAATTGCAGGCACTCACTAGGATGGTTTATCACATTTCCAGGTTGGAGTCTTTTAATTTGCAAGATTCATAGTGTACCAGAGATACTACCTAAAATGATTCTTCAGCATTGGGTGATAGCTTGGCTTTCTTTGTGTTTATAATTGATGTGATCAAAGTTCTGGAACATAATAAGACCAAGAGTAAAGAGAGCATTTGGAAAATTCATAATATTAGTTATTGTTGGTGCTATTTAGGCTACGACCCATAAGTGATACTATTTTTTGTGACTACCGCAAGTCAAATGTTCATAATTGGTAGAAGTAAGGCGTAGTTACCAGAAATTTTATTTGTCGCGATTAGTGTCTTAGGCATACTTATCCCCTAAACCTTTATCCTTATGCCGAATCGTATTTCTGAATGAATTGAAGCATTTTCAAATGCTTACGCAAATTTTTTAGGAGATTCCTGCAACTAAGCTATTGTTTTGAAATGGCTTTCTCTTGTAGCTGGGAACTACACCTCTCCATCTGGCAGCCATATATGGTCATACAGCTACTGCTGAAGTTCTTGCTCAGTCAGGAATGAGTAGAGATGCTAAAACAAAGGTATGTATGGTTTAATTCATTCTTTTGCCATTCTATGGGGTGTGATTAACTAATTTGTGTAATTGGCTCATCAAACCTGTCTATCACATTGCCGTTATCAATAACATTCGCTGCTGGTAAATCTTTCCTAGGGTTTATTTGGATTATTTATTGTGATACATATTATGATTTTATTATGATGTATATTATGATTCTTTTGAAGGTGGTGCTTTTTGCTTGATAGCACAATTTGCATCACATCGTATTTTGGCAATGCCTGTGGTATTTGTTGTTTGATTGTCTGTTATACTTCTGTTGTATATTGGCAGGTTGACAAGACCCCCCTTCATTTTGCTTGTCAGCATGGCCACTTTGAGATTGCTAAGCTGCTTGTTTCAGGGGGTGCACAGATAAATGCGGTAGACATGGTATGTGATAACTATGTATGACTTTTAGCATTGGCTTTAACGCATGGTCAAATATAGGTGCGTTGTATGTGGCTGAAGCGTTAGGTGTGAGATTTTTCTAATTTAGAGTAATAGCAGTAGCACATATCTTAGCTTTTATGATGCTTTAGTATGTGCATGGTCTGCCAGTATTTCTCATAAATGCTAGCAAAAAGACTTATGTTCAGTATGCTCAGTTTTTTTTAGAATTTACTAGTGCCAATGCTGTCTACTTTGCCTATTCATGCACGTCTTAAGTGGGAATTTTCGAGTCCCTGCTTGGCTTGCCATCAGTCTGATCGCTTCTGTTTCAATCTTTGCTTGTTTTCTGAATGATGCTCTTCAACACATAGTTACTTGTCTGAGTCATTTTATTAAAAATAATCATGATTATCAAATTAGTATTAGTCTTATCACTATTGTTTTCTTCTTATAGTAATTGCTATTTTTGTTCCTCTAGAGAAAAAAAATTGTACATAGGTACTTAGGAACAAACATAGATTCTAAGATAAAAGCAAGAAAAAGATAGTATTCAAGAACAGTACCTTACCCAGTAAATTTCACTCGCATTATTATGATTTTTAATGCATTGTTAAATTTCAGATGCTCCAGCGGAATGCGACAACTTTTTTCTTTTATTGGAGCTCCATGGATCCTAATTATGCATCGCTCTGTGATATCTTTTTTTCATCATGTTTTTGTTTTAGCTTGGAATGACACCTCTTCATTGGGCCGTGGAAGCTAATAGTTTGAATATTGTCTTACTGTTACTAAAGTCCGGTGCAAAGAGTTCCATTAAGAACAAGGTGTGATATTTTTTGCTTGCATGTAGGCTTGATTGTGGGTGCGTTCAAGTGGTTCATTTTTTCAAGTTGTTACTGCCTGCACCCCTTTTTTTTTAGTTTTCTTCCGTTGTTTATCTATTCTAAGAAATTCCTGAAAGCGTTTTAACAAGTAGCTCTTACATGGCTATTTTTATTTAATAGGAAGTACAAAATAACAAAAGAAGTTGGATTGACTTGTTCAGCTTTTTCTGCGTTTCATGCGCTCTTTCGTTAAATTAGAAGTTCAGTTTTAGTACAGCGTTGCTACTGAATTGACTATAACCACTTTAAATTTTCTATGTGTAAAGGGATCCTTGTTGGAGGGATTTTAACAGCAAAAGCCAACAGTGGCAGGCATACAGTGAAACTTCATTAATTGCCAACGTTTCAAAGCGGTTGCTATTAGTAAAGTACTGAAGTATGAGTATATAATGGAAAAGCATAAGCACCTTGGAGGAAAAGCAGCTCTTCATAGATTTAACAACAATAATTAAATTCTTAATAACAGATACATAAATATTAAATAGAAAAAGTCAGTTCATACAGCAAAACTTTACTAATTTTACATAAATAACAGAGAAAATTAATTATTTATAGATTTTTGTTTTCAGATAAATTCAAAGCTGTTTCATTCTTTTCTGGCATGCTATTTTGTAATGTTAGTAGTGAACCTGATTTTATCTGAGACGTTATGATCCTCCTACATTTCATTTCAAGTTCAACAAAACGCCCTTAACAATTGCTGAAGAAAAGGGATATAATCCCATCCTAAACGTTTTAAACGACGAAGAGGTATGTTTTGTCGGATTATTTTCCATGATTTTAGTTGGACTTGTCTAGACTGCTGGTTCTCTTACTGTGGTGGTAGTAGCAGTGGCATTAGTTAGGGGAAGAAGACTTCTATGGCTCGGACGTTTCACTAGAATTGGAGCAGAGAGAATTCCGATTTAGCTGCTATGGAAAGAGCCCTGGAAAGGTCGGAAACCTAAAAGTACGTCAAAGAAAATTCGACTGCCCCATACCTTAAAAGCTGCCGGGAGGGCTTCTAACATCGAGGCAGTAGCAGTAGTAGTAGTAGTAGCAGCAGCAGCAGCAGCAGCAGCAGCAGCAACAGCAGCAGCAGCAGCAACAGCAGCAGCAGCAGCAGCAGTGCCCACTTTTCTATTCGATCCTACTTTTGTTGCCTCTGTAGTTCGTTTTTAGTGTGCGTGTGTATGTTTGTGTGTGTGTGTGTGTGTGTGTGAGAGAGAGAGAGAGAGAGTATGTGTGTGAGTATGTGTATGTATGCGTGTTTGTGTTTGTGTGGTTGGGTGTGTGTGCCTGTGTAAGTACATATTGCGTTGAACAACAAGGATCTTCTGGTGCTGACTGCGTGAGAAGTTCTGCTGACCTGATTTGGAAGACCTGCAACTCGTGGTGCACCTTAAAAAAATTAGTTTAGAGATTGAATTGCAATAGTTTATTTTAAAAAATTGTCGAAAACGAGATTTTCTCATTTTGGGGTGTTCCCTTTGTACTTTTGTGTTGTGGCTGGGCGCAAACGATGCTGGGCTGAAATAGTAGTCTGGGTTTGCTGAAATATTGATAGCAAACTTGCCCGTCTTGATTTTCAGCTGCACGTGAGAATGGAAATATCTATATCCAAATGGTTCATAAAGTGCATTATCATGATTATCTTCATCAATTGTGTTTAATTTTCATCACTTTTATTTATAGTTTAAGAGTCTGAGGCAATCAGGTGAGGTGGTTTAATATTACGTTTGTGTTGGATGTTGGCTCTGGATGTGGACATTTTGCTTGCACTATTACTAAACTCTGGCAAGGGTGTGGAATACATCATGTCCTGATGTGGATGTCTTCCTTTTTACTTGTATTGGCAGCCTTTATACGTGGCAAGTTGTTGGAGTGATGATCTTTTCGTGGAGAAAATGCAGACTGTATAAAACCTGAATGTCTTCAGCGTATATCATGAATTAAATTAGAGAATGTGAGAGTTGCAGTTGCCGCCTTTAAGCGGCATTAGCTTGGCGTTCCGTAGAAAGGCTGCTGGATCTGATCATTTTAGACTCCGTGCAAGAAGTCTCACCGAAAGAGCGTGATAATGCCCGGTTAAAGCCCCTTAAGAGTAAGTATGAGCATATGGGGGGTACTTGTGGGCTAATATTTTCACGATTACTATGACGGTGAGGGATTAGTGGCTGTCAGAGTGGTCTGGGGTTGAATCCATCGACAGGTATGCAGTCGGAAAGGGTTCTGATTGTCGTAACTAGCTGTGGCGTGCCGTCAGATTTACTAGCATGGAGGATTGTGAAGTAGCCTACTGTGGAATGGCATAAGGTCTTGTGGGATCTGCCGACATTTAAACACCCTCCGCAAGGTTGGCGTTCTTCTCGTGGCTTGTCTTGTGCCGTTGCGAATTACCAGAGCCTGCTGACTTGTTGGTAATTATTTACCAAATGCAGCAGACGCTGCACGGGACGCATTGGTCTACAATAAAGGTTCTATACCGAACCGAATAAGCTATCCCTTCTTACGCCTGTGCTATTAGGTAGTACTTGCGCGGGTGGGTATTCTTCGGGTAGAAGATTTTGGCTTTCCGTTGGCTTATTCGGGAGAGTTCTTGCCCAATCTTTCTTGAGTGTGGATGGGTAAGTGTCCCTGAAAATGACCCATGTTAAACTTAAGTAATTATTTGCCTGGGTTATGGCGGAGTAGGCCTTTCGCGAAGCTAGATAGCTTTGCTCTTCTGTAAGGATTTCTGAGCTTCTAAACTTTATCAGCATCAGTGCCTGTCTTGGGCGTTGCTTGATAGATCAGTCTCTGGAACAGATTTGCGTACTGCCACTCAACGTAGGCAAGGCCGCCATTGATTTGCGTTCTCCCACATTCACTTGCTGTGTTATCCATATACTATTGTTGCGTTTAACTTCTTATTTTCTTTTGCAAATTATAAGAGACCCGGGGTAGGTTTTTCATTACGATTTGCTGTGGTATGAATAGCCCTCCCTTTTAGCCGTATTTAGTCATGTGTATCTTTATCCGCTTTTACGCTTAATACGGGAATACTTCTTGAATCGTGAACGCTAAGATATTGTGCCTAGATTTCCATGTAGATGATGGAAAAGCTTTTGTGGCGAAGCGTACGTTAGTACGTGCGGTATTTTGATTTTGTCCTGCCTTATTCCGCAGCTCCAGTGTCGATGATTTTAATTTGTTTCTCAGTTGTGGATACCAATGCTGACTCGCGGAAGAGGCAAAAACTGCGGAAGTTTCCTATGATTGCTGGTACCTGGACAGGTAGCAGTCTTGTTATGTACCCGAGCGCTTAGCGATATATTTGTTCATGTAGTTGCTGTTGATGTTGCTGTTGCGTTTCTATTCCCTGTTTTATTTCTTTTCTGGTTGCCTGTTGTGGTGAATGCGGTAGTTGAACGTATGCTTTAAGTAGCAGATGATTATTCCGAGAAGCTGTCGGAGAAATCTTTGCGATATTAGTTCTTTTTGATGACTAAAAGAATACAACTTTTTTGAATCAGAACCAGCCAATTGAAATCATCGTATCAGTAGGTGAAGGAGAGGGCGGGACTTCCAATAGCCGTTAAATTTTACTTCGGTAGGAAGACGCAAACTTTAAGGAACTTGCAAACTTTAAGGAACTTGCATTCGCATGGGAGTTGCTGTGTCGTATATACGAATCTTGCCCTTCGACTCACCTGAGCATTCCAGAGAGATTCAGTGAGTGAGCTGTGGTTTTATGTGTAAGATTGGAAGAAGGTTGAGTTTTTTAGTCCATTGCTTATGGCTTTGGAGCGATCTCTTTGTGACTAACTCTTGCTGGGTGCTCTCGGTTAACGCTTGTCTCCCGATTCGGCCCCTCCTGTCCCCGAATGGGCAGCCCTTCTCGCCCATTGGTCACGCTTATCTATCGAATGTGTTTTTCTTGTCTCTCGAATGGACCCCTCTTGTCTCTCGAATGGGTTTTTCTTGCTTCTCGAATGGGTCTCTCTTGTTTCTCGAATGGCTCTCTCTTGTTTCTCGAATGGGTCTCTCTTGCTTCTCGAATGGGTCTCTCTTGTTTCTCGAATGGTTCTCTCTTGTCTCTCGAATGGGTCCCTCTTGCCTCTCGAATGGGTTTTCCTTGTCTCTCGAATGGGTCTCTCTTGCCTCTCGAATGGGTTTTTCTTGTCTCTCGAATAGGTTTTTCTTGTTTCTCGAAGGGGTCTCTCTTTTTTCTCGAATGAGTCTCTCTTGTTTCTCGAAGGGTCTCTCGTTTTTCTCGAATGGGTTTTTCTTGTCTCTCGAATGGGTTTTTCTTGTCTCTCGAATGGTTTTTTCTTGTCTCGTCTCTCGAATGGATCTCTCATGTCTCTCGAATGGGTCTCTCTTGTCTCTCGAATGGGTCTCTCTTGTCTCTTTTTTTTTTTTTTTTTTTTGTTTGGTCACATTGGCGACACAGGTTTCTTGATTGGGCCACGAACGGGATTGCCTATGTTCGTGCTGAAGGCAGCTTGTCGCGTTGCTTACGTTCGAGTAAACCTTGTTCTGACAATCGTCAGCGACCAAAGATCGTCATCGGCTATGTCCTTTATTTAATAACGTGTCTAGTTCATCTCGTCTTTGTGAGGAAACTCTTTCCAGCTGTATGTGGACGATATCCATTGATTCGAGTTAATCAAACGCTGATCCTGCTGTGCGCCAAATGATTAAGTGATGTGTCTACAAATTCGCTAATGTGCTTCCATGTTGGAGCTATAGGTTTTGGTCGTATCAAGGGATTCGGGTTCTTTTTTTTTCTCGGTGGTGTTATTTTTTCTAAAAACTGGAGCCATGAAACTGTTAGCGATATCAGGAGGACAAAAAGTGTGCGCAGGGAATCTTTACAAAAGTGTTAGATCTTGTTTTGTTTGTAAATTGTATGCATTGGTTCGAATGTTTGCGATTACATACATGCGTACTACCCGAATGTTGACATGAGGTGCCGCAGATTTAGTTGTGAAAGCCCGATAATTAAATTATTTCCCCGTCTGTCATTCTTGCTTAATGAAACATTAGACATAAATAAATTGGACCATTTAATGGTTTATTATAATAGAAGTTTAAATAGAATGAAGCGACTTGTATCAAGCGAATTCTATTTGGAGCGTAGCAAGAAAGGTTCTTTGTGGTTATGTTTGGAATTTTCATTTGATTTTTTAATGCTTTATTCCAGATCGGAAAGATAAACGGAAGGATAAGGTGCCCGAAGGTTTGACCGCCTATCGCCCTGTGAAGTCGGCTATCGAATCTAGGTTAATCCTGCCTGAGCCACACACTTGCGCGGAGATAACTAGTGAAGACTTAACGAAAAGCAGTCTTACTTCTCTCGTGTCTGCCGTCACTTCGAAATCGAGTGTATGTGCGAAGACTGCTCCAAGAAGTGGAGACGCGAACGGCTAGTGCTTTATCGATTTGATCGCAAATTTATTGAGTTCGCTCCTGTGGCACTTGGCTTGTGACAAGCATTCAACGTTTTTTTTTTCCAGATATTTTGAAAGTGTCAGTTTTGAGCTGCGATGTTTTCCTTGCATTTTCATTTTGCCATTTCCAAAAAAGTTGAGGAAGGTGCTCTAAATGGAATAGCAAATAATCTGGCTTTTATTTAGTCATTTTTTATCTATTTATTTAGTTATTTATTTAGTTATTTATTTATTACATTTCTGGCGTGATATCTTGTCAGCGAACATGGATCGTGTTGTTGCTGTTGTTGTTTTTTTTTTTTTTTCGTTTCTTGCATGGGTTGTTTAGCTGCCCGTTATCATGCAGTCGTTTTGCGTTACTACTTCGTACAATTCATGCTATTAATTTTTTGTTCCGTGCAGTTTTCCATTTTTTGCAGTTTATGTCCATGCTTTTGTACGTTACTTCGTGTATTTTCTTATTCTTCCTGTCATGCTTTCTTCTAGGGACGCAGGCAGTGCGGTTTTCTCTCCCGTCAGCGGCTGACTATCAGTTCGCAGCGGTTGCGCCTACCCCCTTGAGTCTGATTCCTCAAGCGTTTTCTGGCCTCCGTGGTGCTTTTATTGCGACGCCCGCTGGAATGATGCCTCATTTAGCCAGTGTGAACGGCTCGCCTGGCCTTGTCGGAGCAGTGCCTGTGAGTGCTTTTGGGCAATCGCCACAGCTGCTGCTAAGTAACGGTCACGTTCTTCACAGAGACCTCTTTCAAACGTCCAGCTTGCTGAACTGGATGCCGGTTATGCCTCCGCTCAATCTCATTCCTCCAAACTTGCTTGGGACTGGAATCTTGCAAGCCATACCTCTGCACGTGCAGTCACCGGTGATGTCCATGTCGGTAGGGAATCATCATGGCGCCCAAACGAACTTAGCAGCAACTTCAGCTGCTCACCTCTCATCAGATGTAAGCCCACCTTTGTCTTTCCCCACAACCTGTCTGTCCATTGTAGGCAGTATTCCGAAGTCTACTTCCAGCTTGACGACATTCAGCTCTCCCGCAGCCTCTTTGAGCTCGAGTATGGTCGCTTCTGAGCGCAGCACAGCGGATAGCGCCCGCACTAGTGCGATGGAGGAGATGCTGAGAGCGAAAAGGCAGGTGGAAGATCACGTGAAGGAGCATATTGGCGTTTCTGGTCTTGCCTCTTTTCAACCACCGGCTGAAGAACGCAGAGGTGACGTGCTCGATTCGTGTCGGCCTGTGGTATCTGATGACAGCCGAATTAGCCTTCCTGCTAGTCTGTTGCATAAGATCGTCGGCGGGGATATTACTGTCCACGCCGTGGCCGTCAAATCTGTGCAAAACTCTTCGCTATGCCCCGCCGCTCTTCAAGCTATAGCCGGGATCACTACAGAGATGGGCACCATCCCGCTTATACCAGTAAGTGAAGGTGGAGGATTGCAGTTGATCCCCATAGGCGACGCGAGTTGTCTTCGAGCGCAGCCGACTGGCACACTATCCCCTCTGCAGCTACCTCTCTTCCGCGTCCCTGCAGTCGTCAGCTCCAGCAGCGCTCTGTCTACTTGCATGATTTCTTCAGGGGTTGCTTCCACTACCGTTGGTTCTAATCCGCCTCCCCACTTGGCTGCAAACAGTTTGAGTATGATGGCGGCACATTTTGGAGGGTTTTCGGTTCCTCGCCAGGCACTTATT
>QQSS02202082.1:0-12059 GCA_003687565.2 Craspedacusta sowerbii
ATAGATAGATAGATAGATAGATAGATAGATAGATAGATAGATAGATAGATAGATAGATAGATAGATAGGTAGATACATAGATTAGGTCGGTAAATCTACAAGGCTTTATAAAAGCATCCAGCGTCTGGAACGAAATCGAAGTATGCATACCAGGTGGTACGGTTGTCTCCGCAGGTTGTGTCACCGTGAATACAGTCCTCGGAGTGCTTACGGTAGACGCAACTGACGCTGTTGTAGTTGATTCCAACGTGCTACTGGTAGACGGTACCGCCCTGGTAGTAGGTGTCACAGGCGTTGTGGAGGAGCCCACTGTTGAACTCCCAGGAAGGCGTGCTGTGGTGCGTGTTCGCTCAGTGGAGGAGGAAGGTGACTGCTGCGTGGACGTGGCACTTGTAGATGGTGCTCCGGTTGTGGTTGCGGCAGACGACGCTGTACTCGATGAAGTGGAAGCAGCGGTCGACGACGATACTTGAGTTGAAGTGGCAGTTGTGGTAGCCGGCGACTGTGACGCAGTAGACGAAGGAGAGGCAGAAGTGGACGACGACGACGATGCTTGAGTTGGAGTGGCAGTTGTGGTAGCGGGAGACTGTGATGCAGTAGACGAAGGAGAGGCAGAAGTGGACGACGATGCTTGAGTTGGAGTGGCAGTTGTGGTAGCGGGGGACTGTGATGCAGTAGACGAAGGAGAGGTGGAAGTGGACGACGACGGCCGAGTCGTAACGACAGTGGTAGACGCCGGGGTAGTGCTCGTGGCAGTTGACGTAGCTTGAGTCGTTAGGGCATCAGTAGACGAGGAGGCTGCGGTAGTCGTTGGTGGAGAGCCACGCGTGGTTGCGGGTGTTTGAGTCGTGGTCGAAGCTGCCGTGATGGTTGTCACGGTCGTACTCGGCGTCGCAGACGAGGAACTTGAACTTGAGGACAAGCTACTAGAGCTGGCTGTTGACCAAGACGATGACCAAGAAGTGGACCAGGAAGACGACCAAGAAGTCGAACTGGAACTGGACCAAGAAGTCGAACTGGAACTGACAGTAGAAGAGGAAGCCAAAGTGCTCGGACCAGGAGTCGAAACCGCTAAAATAAAATAAAATAAAATAAAATCATTTTCTTCTCACACACGTAAGGCGAGACGGACTGCCTTGCCTATACTGGATAGCGTGTTAGTACATTCGCCTTAATTGCTTTGTACAAACGACACCCCAACTATAGGCGGCTAACTTTGAGCCATAAGGAACCGTGGCTTTAAAAAACCGCTCATAGAAGCTCCCGGGGAGGCGTCCTACGATTTAGCTTTGACGGATCTGAATCAAGAAAAGAATTCGCATTGCAAAGGAGGCAATTCTCTCCTCTCTGGGAGAATAAAGCATGAACCTCTAATCCTAAATCTAACTAGTCGAAGAGAAACCTAGCAATTCAATTTGTTCCCGCTATCTACTACCCGCTCCATAGGGGAGGTTCGCTATCAACTACCCGTTCCGTAGAAAGGTTCGCTATCTACTACCGCTCCGTATGAAGGTTCGCTACCTACTACCCGCTCCGTAAGGGAGGTTCGCTATCAACTACCCGCTCCATAGGGGAGGTTTGCTATCAACTACCCGCTCCGTAGGAAGGCTCGCTATGCACTACCCGCTCCGTAGGGAGGTTCGCTATCAACTACCCGTTCCGTAGGGAGGTTCGACATCCACTACCCGCTCCGTAGGGAGGTTCGCTATCAACTACCCGTTCCGTAGGGAGGTTCGCTATGCCCTACCCGCTCCGTAGGGGAGATTCGCTATCAACTACCCGTTCCGTAGGGAGGTTCGCTATGCCCTACCCGCTCCGTAGGGAGGTTCGCTATGCACTACCCACTCCGTAGGGGAGGTTCGCTATCAACTACCCCCTCCGTAGGGAGGTTCGCTACCTACTACCCTCTCAGTATGGAGGTTTGCTATGCACTACCCGCTCCGTAGGGGGGTCGTGCCAGAGCGGATGCAGCCACAACGTTGTAGAGAGAATTTTGGTCCGCTAAATGCGTAATTCAAGCACGGCTAGTTCCAAAACCCAATAAACACCACCACCAGTCTCAGAAGTCAAGTCCCCTGACAAAAACCCAGACTCCTCTCTCGTTTATTCACAGCATCAACAGCAACATCCCAACTCACCTGCGTTTAAAGCAATCCGGTCGAGAAATCTGGAGATGAAAGTACGCCTGTTTGAGCCGTATAACTTTTAGTATAACTATAACTATACTTAAATATAAGCAACTTCAAGTATAACTTTTGCAAGCAAACACGAACAATATAAACAATGGAAATACCACGTACGCAAGGGTCCGCACGCCTTCACGGCGACTTTATCGACGATGCTGATCAACTCGGCGTAGCTACTCGTCGTGAATATGTAACTCGGATCGCTTGCAATCAACCGAAGGTTCTCGTAATCGGCGATTTTTCCGACAGCGACAGCCATGACGAGAATATCTAGACATCAACAGAGAGCGCATGGCAACATGGGGACAAAAATAAACTTGTAGTGTGTGTGTGCGTGCGTGCGCGCGTGCGTGTGTGTGTGTGCGTGTGTGTGTGTGGGTGGGAGGGGGATCTGGCTAGTGATCTGGCCAGCAAAAAGCTTCGCTTGTCATTGACTGGGACTTGAGACTTAACGGCCACGACGAGAATATCTAAACATCAAGAGAGCGCATAACAACAGGGGATCTGGGGACAAAAATAAACCTGTAGTGTGTGTATGGGGTGGCCATGTATGACCAGTGAAGTGGCCAGCAAAAAACCTTCGCTCGTCATTGACTGGGACTTGAGATTTAAGCCGCGAGCACTTTCCGTCTTAAGCGACCGCAAGATTTATGTGAGGCCGTGATTTTTTCTCGGCCTTGCAGACCACTTCAAGAAAGCATGCCGTTCGGACGACGAAGTACAGACCTACTTGAGGTCGACCTTGTGAGTACAACAACAAAAAAAAAAGATTCTAAACTCTAGAACAAATTGATTGCATTGTTTTGGTTCTACGACCCCAAAACTTCAAACACACAAATATATATATATATATATATATATATATATATATACTTACTTACTTATTGTTATACTTACGCGTTCTTAATAACTTTAGAGAGTTGGTATTCCCTATGCTTTTACAAAGGCAAGAAAGGCTTGCAGTGCAAAAGATGAGTAGTACAAAAGTTTGCGCGTGATCTTGATATCAATATACATACATACATATATATATATATATATATATATGAGTGCGTGCCTCTGTGCGTGCTTGTATGTGTGTGTGCGTGTGCGTGCGTGTGTGCGTGCGTGTGTGTGTGTGTGTGTTTGTTTGTGTGTGTGTGTATGTGTGTATGTGTGGGTGGGTGTATGTGTGTGTGTGTGTGTGTGTGTGTGTGTGTGTGTGTGTGTGTGTGTGTGTGTGTGTGTGTGTGTGTGTGTGCGTGTGTGTGTGTGTGTGTGTGTGTGTGTGTGTGTGTGTGTGAGGGTTCACGTCGGTTTGTAGGTATGTACTGCCAGTGAATGTAGGTGAGTGTTCTCTCATGCAACAAAGCCGAATGCCATCCATTCTCACGCCCGCATGAAGACAAGGTCTAGGAGGGAGCAAGCACGAGTAAGCCTTACCGCCCCGATTCTTCAACTCCTGGGCGACAACAGCCAGGGGTCGTCCCTGGTCGGGGAACTGGGAATCGATGGGCGTCTGGTCACCATCGGATATAACGAAGAGCACCTTGTTGCTCGTGGCGCGCATTCCCTTGTCAGCCGTGAACATGACCTTGTTCGCCTTCTCCAGCGCCAAGTTGATGAACGAATGCCCAGGAACTAAAAGGATCGTGTGACCGAGGATGAGAGCATAAACATGTGAGAGCACGCTATAACGGTTTTCGAACACAACGAGCGCCCATACACACACACACTATATATATATATATATATACACACATGATGTTCCATATTTTATGGTAGCACACTACGCATAGTGCTCCATGTGACAAACTCAATCTTGTAGAGACATATCTGATATACATGCATACACACATACACTAGCATTAGATTTTTATGAGTGCGCTTGCGCGCTTTGCGTATGCATATATACATGTATATCTAAGGCTTGATCCACTTTCGCTATTAAATGGAAGAACCCCTCATAACAATAAATACATCAGATATACAAGGCAATATAATTATGTGCGTGAATATAAAGAATAAAAAACGCCAAGGGACCTACTTATTCCGGGGTACTTGCTATCGTACGGCCCTTCGCGGCGAATGACGTACTTGATAATCTCCTGCATCACCCGCTGATCCGTGATGGCCTCGGGAGCCAAGGGCTCCAACTCTGGGTTATTGAACCACTGGCGCTCGTCGCTGAAGATGTAAGGGCGAGTGGAGAAGGGTATGTAGGCGATGTGAGATCCCTTGTTGTTATAACTGAACTTCATGGCGACGTCAGCGATGAAGAGCTTGATACGCATGTAGTCGGCGTCCGAGACGCTTCCCGATTCATCAATCAGAAATCCAAGGTCACTCATGTAACAACCTGCACGGCCAATATATACTACACAGTTTATGCTGGTTCAGCAAGCCAAGGATAAGAACAAAAACCCACGACTGTTACTCCATACGCGATTTTCACATGCTCACATCATAAGAATAAATAACACAAGAGCAGCGAAGGTAAAAACAAAAACGAGCATAACAGCTAACCAACCGTAACTCACCTACGTTACCTCCGACACTTCCACCGCCATTTCCGGTGCCGCCGCCTATTACGGCTCCACCACCACCACCTGTTATAACAACGCCTCCACCCGAGGTCGAGCCTCCACCACCACCACCTGTTATAACAACGCCTCCACCCGAGGTTGAGCCTCCACCACCACCACCTGTTATAACAACGCCTCCACCCGAGGTCGAGCCTCCACCACCAATAATTACAACACCACCTCCTGTGCTCGAATTCCCACTAACTACGACCTCACTGCCATTTGACAGGCTTGAGCCGCCGCCACTTATGACTACACCACTTCCACTTGCAGACCCACCACCGCCAGTTATAACTACGCCACCAACAGAGCTCGAACCACCTTGACTGTTCCTTCCACTGCCGCTATCTATAACAGTTGCACCTCCAGTGATCGAACTATTGCCACCGGTGGTCACCCCAGCAACACCACCACTTGCAGTCCCTCCTGCCACAACTGTGGTGCCTCCGATGTTTGAGACCCCACCACTGACTGAACCACCACTGACTGCACCACCACTGACTGCACCACCACCGACAGCCACACCGCTGTTACCAAAGCTTGAGCCACCTGATACAGAGGATGCACTACCTGTCGCTCCACTTGATACTCCTGAGGATGGAGTGCTCCCGTTACCAAACGTCGCAACTCCAGTAAGTCCTCCCGAAGATGCTGTACTAGTAGCGCCAGATGTCGATACCCCTGGAGGTGTCCCAGTGCCTCCTGTAATGCCTCCTACATTTGAGACCCCACCACTGACAACACCACCACTTACAGCTCCACCGCTGCCACCAACGCTTGAGCCACTTGATACAGAGGATGCAATACCTGTCGCTCCACCTGATACTCCTGAGGAAAGAGTGCTCCCGCTGCCAAACGTCGCAACACCAGTAAGTCCTCCCGAAGATGCTGTACTAGTAGCGCCAGATGTTGATACCCCTGGAGGTGTCGCAGTGCCTCCTGTAATGCCTCCTACATTTGAGACCCCACCACTGACTGCACCACCACTTACTGCACCACCACTTACAGCCCCACTGCTGCCGCCAACTCTTGAGCCACTTGATACAGAGGATGCACTACCTGTCACTCCACTTGATACCCCTGAGGATGGAGTGCTCCCGCTACCAAACGTCGCAACACCAGTAAGTCCTCCTGAAGATGCTGTACTAGTAGTACCACCTTCGGCGCCAGATGTTGATACCCCCGAAAGTGTCCCTGAGCCTGTGACGCCTCCGATCGTTGAGACCCCTCCGCTGACTTCACCACCACTGACTGAACCACCACCGCCAGCCACACCGCTGGCACCAAAGTTTGAGCCACCAGATGCAGAGGATGCACTACTTGTTGCTCCACCTGATACCCCTGAGGACGGCACTGTAGTAACGGAACTTCCTGCGTTGCTAGATGTAGAAAGACCTGCAAGTCCTCCCGACTCCGACAAACCAGAGCCAGATATTACAGGCGGTGATAGTCCGGTTCCACCAAACATTCCAAACTCGGTGGGCACAGAATTCGGTCCGCCAAGGATCCCAACCCCAGTAGAGCCCGTGGTGGAACTAGAATTGACACCGTTTCCAGAAATTCCAGGGAGGCCATTGTCCCCAGCAATGGAGCTTCCAACGGAAACCGCGGACGAGTTTCCCACTTGCGACGCGGAAACTTTTCCAGGCAGTCCTAGGTCGCAAACATAAAATAAAACAACACATTACGGCCAAGCACGTCCATAGGAATAAATAGATACATGAAATTTCAAGATATTTTAGATTCACAGAGGTTAAAGGCTGAATAGCCGCCATATGGACTGCAGGAACCGAAATAAGATGTGGATACCCAGCTTGCAAAGCAAAGAAGGTTCCCGCAATTGTCTCAACTTGAACCGCAGACGAAGAAGAACATTACGAACAATGTGACTAACATAACATGCATGAGAAGGACCAGGCCAGTCAGTCATTTGCTGTCATCGACGATCGATGAACTGCGCATCCGTTAAGAACTCCTGGCCCTTCACCAACAACTCGCAGTACATCTCTGCACCCGAAAATCAAGTTCTTGCTTGTCAATCTAATCAAGCGAGAATCAGGCAGCGGTCAAATTTTAATGGAACGGACAGCTGTTCGTGGATTTCTGCACATGGAAAGTCGTCGCTACGCTTAGCTTGCCACTTTGTCGCTTAGATGTACCCTGCACTGCAATTTATTCATATGCTGTACAGCAATTAAGATATAAGATGCACTGCCAACTTAGGCATCCATTATATTGAAAATTAGATATAAGCTTGTTTGAATGTCGGCCAATTTTCAACAATGCATTACGTTCCCTAAGTATAATTTCACCGATAAATCTATAAGAAAACCTTATGCAGTTCGCACACCCACACCTCTGAACAGTGTAAATCTTGGTTGCAACGGTAATTGAGCGATAAAACTATGCTGCCAAAAAGCAGTTCCAGTCACAGTCACCTTATGGCACATCAAAAAGGTTAGATGTGCGAAAGGAAATGAGTGAGTTGCTTGGATAGATGTATGTAAAGAGACCAGATCTTTATTCTGATCTTACGGATCTGATACGATCCCTTTACACAATCCAACAGCTGCCATTCGCAAGGCATACTCCTTGTGTATAAGTATCTAATGGGGGAAAAACTTGAACTGAAAGTGAATACAACAGCTGCTTATCCATGATATAAACAAATTCATTACTAAAAAAAGCACAACCAAATTTTCTAACAACCACAACCTGCACTGTCAAAACCCATAGCTCCTAACAAACCTAAGTTAGCAGTATGTTACTATACAGCACTCAGTTTTTTATTAAATAGTTATAAACAAAGGCAAAAAAAGCAGAGCTACCATTCACCTTGCTCAGTCTTAAGGAGCCAATTTTTAAGTAATATAAAACCATACCTATGACATCTCCAGAATCAGCTGCTTTAAACTTGGCCAACTCCTTCAGACCAGGGACCATCTTAAACAGTTTAGTGTTAGGTTTTCCAACAAATTGATTTTGCTTTCCAAATAAACCAGCTGGAAACACGTCCTCCCAGCCTGGAAGCATTTTATTAAACATAGCAGTAAGGTCATCTGCAGGTGAGCTACTTTTAGTCTCAGAAAACCTTGGACTTGAAACTGATTGAGATGCCGGACCAATCATTTGTCCATTAGGCCCTGCACCAGGTACAACACCTACATAAATAAGATAGCAAAATATCCGAGGGGCAACTGGGGATTGATGACTTCTAATTTGTTATAAGATTTCGTAGAATAAATTACCAAGCAACTAATGCAGTTTAATTATAGAGCAATAGCAATATATAAATGTAAAAGTATAACAACACCAGTAAAAAGTAAACTTAGCAGTTCATACGTGCATGTAGTTCAGTGGCCGGAATCTGGGATGTTTGTGCGATAACTGGAACTCCGGATTTCCTGCTAGCTTCCTCATCTGGAGGATAACCTCCAGCAAAATATGAATTATACATCAATGGATTCATGTAATTGCCAGTTTCCACACCACCGAGGTCAACATTTTTCCCCATCTCATTAGAGTTAAATGGTTCAACAGGTTCACTAAACTGAGTAGTCCCACCATATCCATAATATTGATTTCCATAAGGAGCCTCCAAGGTATTCATAGAGTAATCATAGGCAGAGTAATTCCCTGGATTAGTAGCTAAGCCAGACCGTGAGCTAAATTCAGACTGATCTCTGTAGTTTTCAGAAGCTCCCAGCTGAAAATTTTCCTCAGTAGGGTATTGTCCTTGTTCATGATACAAAGGCACTTCCGCATTAGATGCTGTGCCGATTGGGGATCCGTAAGCATTTACTTTATCCTGTGGCAAGTCATTACTATTCATTAACTTCTCCACCTCCTTTAATTCTTGTGGTGTAATTTTATTTAACGCCTCAAACTCAGAAATCTCACCATTTTGATTAGGCATGTGCCAATTATCATTGTTTGCATCAAATCCATACTGCCCAGGATTAAAGCCTTGCGTTTGGTAAGCATCACCAATATCTATGCTTGATTTCTTCCCTCCTTCTTTATTAGATAAAGATTGCACTGGGTTGCTTACCACCAAACTTCCATTAGAGGGCAGAGAAATATCTCGCTTTTGCTGCAGATGGGCAGCATGGTGCCCATGATTATTCTTGTGCGGTTTCCCTAAAAAAGTAAATTCAATGCACTTTTACAATGTAATTCCCATAAATGTTTACTGAATGAGGCTTAAGACCAAAATCCATTTCTTTCTAATCAGAAATACCAAAATTTTCTGTAAAATGAAGGCCAAGCTTATGTATGTCCATATGTAAAATTCAGTTAAAACATATCCACAAAGAATTAACCCAGATTGAGGGCGACTAACGGAAAGAGACTTGGATGTATAAGGGGGTAGGCAGGCAACCATGTAGGTAATTATGCAAGTAGGTAACCCGGTACATAGGTAGCTCAACACATAGCTAGATGCACATGTCAAAATCAGAAAGATGTTAGTGTCTGCAATATTTTTTTACAGAAAAGATACTGAGTAACTTGACTAAATGAAGCAGCACATGTATTTATTCCTTAATTCCGTACGTCCAGTACTTACACCTCTCAGTTCTTCTTGTGGCAGATGTTTTAATTTTTGTCTCCTGTTTCGGAGCAGAGATTAACAGTTATTGCATGGATTAAGCGTTATATCCCCTTACATCAAGCAGGAGCTTAGCAAATCTTCAGTCATTTAATTTTAAGGAACCGGCTTAAGTAATGTCAGTTAAAAATTAAATGCTTTTGCTTTTTTTTTTTGGTTCTTTTTTTGCCGCCATCCATGGCTGCATACGCGGTAACAACAGGATTCTCAGCGCACGTTCATGCATAGTAAAATAATTTCCATTCTCTGATTTGTCTGCTTACATTCTGGTTTCTTCGAACTTGTTAACAGAAGTATTAACGGGCTAATTTGAACTATCTACATTACGCGCCAGTCGTCGCGCCGGCATGACAGTTCCATCATAGCAGACAAATGACGCACGGTTTCTCATTCCATTTAGTTTAAGTATTTCTAACTTAATATCTTAAATAATATTAAGACTAATAGGCGAGCCAAAAGAACGTCAGAGACAAGTAGGATACTACGGGATTAGCAAAGCATTAAGTTAAAATACTTTTTAAAAGTTTTGCACTTACATGAAACGAGTTAAAAGTACAAAATAACGCCTTGCGTAAGTTGTTCTTACCTTGAGCAGGTCCATGGTTGAATGCAAATGAAAGAAATAAAAAATAGGTGGTATAGGTCCACATTTTGCTGATTGCTTTTGTCCCTTGAAACCTAAAATCACGCACACGAGAAGTTAGGTCCATCGCCTTTGATATGATCCTGCGTCATGCGACCTAATTTATACCACCGCTTACCAAAAGTTGCAAAGTTTGGATACACCAAGATATTTGTGACACAAACTTCTAAAAATTTCTGCGATCTACAACCGATTGACCCCTTCCGCATCACGTTGGCGATGTTCCGAAAAACGAAAAACATAAAATAGCAATGGTTCCATCCATAAGAGGGATGAGCAAAAACTAGCAAGGACCCCTCTTGTATGCATGCCATTGCGCGCGTGGGCTGCGTCAGTCAGTCGGTCCGTCGATGTGTCTGTCTGTCTGTATGTATGTCTGTCTGCGTAACTACCAGTTCTTAATTCTGATCTCTTTTTGCTCTTTCTTGGGAGCGCCTAAAGCTGTTCCTGCTTCGTGACTGTGAACGCAGTTGGGCACTAATGGCAAATAATTTTTGTGCGCAAGAAAATTATTGCAATATCACTCACCTTAATGACAGTCTCGACAAGAAATTGTCAAACTTTTCTCTGCTGAACTTTACGTAGCTTTTTTATCAACTCGTGATCTCCATAGCAAAGTATAGATTGAGATCAGCTATAATGGATTTTGGTCATTAAATGCTGAGAATTGTTGCAATAGCATTAAAGCTCACAGCAATATTCCATATCAAAATTGAAAACACATGGAGCCTAAATTATACCACGAACTTGAGTATAAGCAAACGTGTCTAACTGCCAATTAAAGTAGAATCAAGCGTGTCAAGACATAATTAATTGTATAACATGCGCTTTGCATATATGCTTTAAATGCAATTTCCTCAATATAATTCTATCAAACATTTTACTTAACAAAAATAAACCATTGTGGAATCGAGGAAGATTCGAAGGCGCGTTAAAAATCCCACCCGCAGCTAACGCAAATACATTGGCTCACTGGCAGCGCTAACTTTCCGACGTACACTCGCCAACCATCGCATGCATATCAATTTTGTTCGTGAACTCAAAACTGCAAGACCAACATTCGCCTCGAATTTAATCGATCTCTTAAACTAATTTTTCACAGAATTCTATTACTAACAACGTTATTAAGCGAAGGACGGTTGACGAAGAAGCGTCGGTAGGAAGTATCAAAGTTTTTGTTTTGAGCGACAAATTAAAGCTTCCTCAAGTAATCTACTAGCAAGCCATAAGCTCTCCAAGCATAAGATAAGGTCCTATCCATCTTGGCCCCTATCCATCCATCTAAAATTAATAGCTAATCATCATTATAAAAATCCAATTAGCTCGTGTAAAGCAATTTAAAAACTCATATTAAAATAAGTATGGCGCCACACGCGCTGGCATCCTAATCGGCGAAAGAGCGCTTCAAAAGATCAACTTCTTGAGCATATTTCAAGCTTTCGCCAGTGGACTCACCAGCTTGCAGCATGCTTTCTCATAAAGCACGTTGTGATCTGTAGACTTATCTCTCGTCGCTTTCAGACGCTTCTATTGGGATCAACGAACATACGAGCTTGGTGCTGAATTGTCGCTGTTTGCAATTCTTAGGCGAATTCCAAACGGATTGAAACTGAATTTTATTCTTCACCCCCCGTTGTCTTCACTGCGCTCTCACAAGGCAGCAAGTTCTTTCATAACTTTTGAAAGAGCTTGGCGAACGATTGATGAAAAAAAGGTACTCAAAGATGACAATATAAGTCTCAACGCATTTCCATACTAAAATGCATTGTAACGTGCAGTTTAAGTTGTTGAACTCTGATCAGCGAAACGTTAATACTGTTAACAAACGGTCTTTCTAATTGCGAATGGATTGGCAGGGTTTAAATTGTGTCTTAATAAGCGTTGGAAAATGTGTCAAAAAGTTGATACTTTTAATAAAGAAGGCTTGCTAATTGCGAATCTATGGTAAGGGTTTAAATGTTGTCTTAATAAGTGTTGGTAAACAACAACAACAACAACAACAACAACAACAATTTATTTCTCAATAAATGCTTTTAAGAAACGTAATACATCCCAAC
>QQSS02202093.1:0-12059 GCA_003687565.2 Craspedacusta sowerbii
AGTAGTAGTAGTAGTAAATTTCTTTATACTCGGTAGTAACAAAAAGTAACAAAATGAAATGCACAAATTTAGCTCGCGAATATAAAGAACTAACTACACCGAGATATCAAAGGTTCGTTTAATCCAAGACCATGACCGAACCGAACCGAAACCGAACCGAACATCAAACCAAAAACATAAGATAATATGCAAAAATATCTGCTTACAAAGAGGTTGTGACTTAAAAGCGGTGTTCGCAAACATTACACAGGCACCTAGATACGTTCCATTTTTTTATCCGTTGCCACCGTCATCGTCACCGTTATCGTCATCGTCGTCATCGATGATATTATTGTCACTGTCTTCATCACTGCAATCTTCGTCATCGTCATCGTCATCGTCATCACAGTTAATGCCTTCATCACCACGTTAATTATAGCAAACGTTACCAGCAATATCAGAATCGTTTTCTTTCCTTGAGAGATGGAGGAAGTCGTACTGCTCCGTAAGCCTCTGATTTCACCATGTAATCAACCTCTTTAAGGAATCTCTCAAAATTATTGCTGTTCACGAGTCAGACAAGGGTTCTGCAAGAAAAAATATGAGTCCAACAAAGACGGTCTGGGTTACACCCCCTTTGGTCAATCAAAAGATCAGGGAAGCTATGGTATATATCCTTAATGTTCTTTTATTAGACGTGAAGCTTACGCTCTTGTGCGTGCACTCATACATGCACGTACAGACACACACACACACACACACACACACACACACACACACACACACAAGAATACATACACAAACACGCACATACACAAACACGCACATACACAAACACACACACACATTTATATATTTTTTCAAATTCATGTGCTGTACCCATGACTTTCATTACTTTATTCAACTGACATAGTTACGGTGTTTCTAGGCGAAGCAAAGTCGTCAACAATATTCGGATTTTGTGAAAATCCTTGAATCTTCATCGCTCATGGTATGTCATCATTCTATGCTCAGTTTTAAGGTGTCCTGGTTATAAGCATTACAAGCACAAACCAAATTTCAAGTCTTTGATACATCATTTGGAGCTGTGTATAAGAATTTATGCTATTCCTTTTATTAAATTATGAATAGAGGCCGCTAACAGATTGTATTTGAAGTGCGAATAATTGCATGAATGTTAAGTTACCCTAAGGCTTTCTATTTTTCCTTTTTATTTGTTGGAAAGTTCTGTAGCAACCAACTTGTTTCAATTGTAGGGAGATGTTTCTAGAAGCTAGTGAGCTAGCTAGAAGTTCAGAGGTCTTAATCACTTCCCTGAAAGTGTTTCCTTGCTTTCGAGGCTTCATCGTGGCTAAATACTTGTCGACCCGTGATTTGAAGTGTCTGGAGGTCTCTCCAAAGTAACTGGCATTACAGACAGCACAAATAAAGTTATTTTACACCGACTTAAGCATTCGGGAAGGCAGTCTTTAGTACTAAGGCAACAAGAAATGTTAAAAGAAGTGAAGCGAGTCCAAGAACTTTATATCACGCATTAACATTGCAGTTAACTTTCCTGCTACTGAGGTCAAAGATGAAGCATACGTGCTGGAGTTTAAGATACCGGGTGCAGAATTGATTCCCTACTTGGCTCCTATATTGCGCGAGGCATAATTCTTGTCCCCTTGATGCATCCGGCTAACAAAATGTTCAGGAAAATGTTTTGTCGAAACATATCCTTACAATTGAGTCGATCGTTTTTCCTTCTCAAGATTATCTCCAATGTGATGCAACTTTGCAGTGCAACGGCGATGTTTCGGATCGAAATAGTTTTTTTTTCCGCAAGTCAATATCCGCGATGTATGATATTTGCCTCTCCCTCGACTCGGAAGGTGACCAGTATAAATGTAAGAACGTAAATCGATGGCTAGGAGTGTATAAATCTACCGGTTACTCTTCAATAGGAGTTTCTTTGTGATTGGTCTGATGTGACGTAATCTCGCGGCACTTATGCTTACAAGATGGCGACCGGTATGCAGTCGTAACTGATGGATACGCTTTGGCTGGAATGTTATTTATTTCTTTATTTATTTATTTGTTTATTTATTTTATTTATTTATTTATTTATTTATTTATTTATTTATTTATTTATTTATTTATTTATTTATTTATTTATTTATTTATTGCCAAAGTCGTCTGACTGTAACCCAAAATCAAACTCTAACCATATTACTAATCCTTACCCTAACCCTAACTCTAACCCTTTGCATACCACGCTCGAGCTATCCTCAAGCAATTCAATTTTTCTATAAACCAAAAAAAAAATCTGTTTAAAGGCAATTGATTTGATTATCCAGTCGTGCAGCCGCAGCGATATTGACCTTCGCGGCATGTCGGCATGATCAATCGCAGATTGAGAAGTAAATGGTAGCTTTAGGTATGCTAGTTATAAATATTGCTTCAGTTTTGTGCTACAGTTGTCGATATGAATGTTTGAAACAGGGGGTCTTTAAATAAATAATAATTAATTATTTGCTAAAGGAAATATTTGTTGTAGGTTTTCGAGCTGGGTGGTAAACAAGGTCGTATCGCTCTAAGAAAGAAAGTATCTGGTCCTCCGCTTGTCCACGGGAAACGCTTATGTTGAGACCGAAACGACTCCTACGGCCATGTAATGTTTACATCGAGTGGAGTTAAATATGCGATCTTAGCTTTGCGTGTTGATCACGAAGTCCTTCATTTATATTTATTCTATGTTGCATCGTTGCCTGACAATTGTGGGTTACTTTGCCTTTATTTTTGTTCCTATTTTTATAAAGTTTCTGACATTCTTCGCGTATTTACATTGAGCAGACGTGATCTTAGTTGAGCATCAGCTGATGTAAAATTTTCCCTGATTGAGCCACTCCGTGCAAGTACCATATTTCTCTCTAATACCTTGCCATTCCGTCTGGGATTCTCCAATTTAGCTCTTTTTTGAGTTTGTCGTGTCCAATTTCTATTGTTCTTATCCTGGATAAGAACTGCGATACTATTTCGTCTTACCTTTCCCACATTTTCCTACTGCTCTATCCGAGAATGTACAGTAATGTTCACGAGTTTCACGATGAGGTGGCGTCTTCGACCTGATTAGCCCTGGCTAGGAGGACGTTTCCTTTCCACATAAATGCACATAACGTTATATTTCTTCTCCATCGAGCAGCTTGTGGAGTTGGTTTAATATTTTATTAATGGTGGAGTTACTTCCTAGTTTTTGTTCGCATTTATTGAGTAAATAAATCTTGAGTCGTGAGTCTTGAGACCGCCTCGGGGCTATAATCCAGAGCCAGACTACAGAGTTGAATGCTGCTATGCTTCGAGCCTGCTACCTATGTAAGCAGCGAACTCACCTGTATCCTAAGCCCTTGCTGCATTTTAGAAACATCTCCCACGACCGTTAACTCCCACGTCTGTAATTTGCTTGTTGTAGCTGAATCCTTGCTTGCTGAGGCTAAAACGATTTGTCAGATTGTCGACTGCTTTTTTGTTTCGTTTTTGACAGGTAAAGATTGGTCAGTGTCAAGTTGGACGTACTTGCAATCCTGTTGTGCCCTTGAAAACTTCCTCTGATGGCAAGCACGTCGCGAAGGTGAGCGTTTGGAAACGTAACATGTGCGTGCGAGAGAGTGTTTGTGTGTTTGCGTATGTATGTGAGCATTTGTAAGAGTATCGTGTGTGTGCGAGAAAGTGTTTGTGTTTTTGTGTTTGTATGTGAGCATTTGGAAGCGTGATGTGTGTGTGCGAGAGAGTCTTCGTGTGGTTGTGTGTGTATGTGAGCATTTCTTAGCGTAATATGCATGTGCAAGAGAATGTTTGTGTGTGTGTGTGTGTGTGTGTGCGTGTGTGTATGCGATCATTAGGAAGCGTAGTATGTGTGCGAGAGAGTGTTTGCGTGTTTATGTGTTTGCGTGTGTTTCTGTATGTGTGTGTGTGGTGTGTGTGTGTGTGTGTGTGTGTGTGTGTGTGTGTGTGTGTGCACTATCGTGATTCGTTTGTGTGACTGAGAAGAAACCAGTACCTCCATCACTTCTGCAATATTTTCCTCCTTTCTGGTTCATAGAGACAGAATATATTGAGCCAGGATTTTGTTTCACTTAGTTCATTTATATACCCAGAGAAATCCGCAGCACTGACCTTGTACCGACGATCATTTTAACGCCTTTCTTCGCATCGTTATTGTATTGAATCAGAAAAGTACTCGCTTGAGAGCATGGTACTTTTGGAATTTAGAGGAAGTGAAGGTATTTCAGTCTCTCATTTTTTCTTAATAGGAAACTGCTCAGAATTCCTGTGAAACAGCATGTCACACTCAGACAAGCTTGAGTCCTATTCGGAGAAGCTCTGTCGACTGGATAGTTACCGACCAGGTAGGCAGAAACTGTCGGTTGGGTAAAGAAATGAGTTGCTTGGGGCGCTTAGTCGATAATGCGGCATCATAGAAAAGTGCAGCTAAGTCCTTGAAGGTTGAACTCGTTCAAGGCTTTTCCTTACTTATATATATATATATATATATATATATATATATATATATATATATTTGGGGGTATGTCAAGACGGTTTTTAGTTTTGCATTCATAACTCATTGTGTCGTAACGGGTTTCTTCATGTAAGATCATGTCCTTCCTGGCGATAAGAAAAGTGCAACCTTTGTCGTTGAACTTGAGCTATGAACTTGTAAGTAGTTCGAACAACCCCTTGGGAGTTCGTGCATTAACGCAACCAAACTCCATGGTAAGCTTTTTTATTTATCTGTTCGATTTAACCAACCAACTGTTGCGTGCATCATAAAGTACTGCCCGACGCCCTCCCGCACTCATAACAAAATTAAAGATAATGTTTTATTTTGAGGGCTTGTTTTGGCAAAGACTGACCGTTTTCAGCCAGCATAAGTTAAGTCACAGCAAAATTCTGATCGTGTTCATGACGCCTCTCGTGCAGGATATTATGACCACAAACGAAGCTTTGCACGACATGGAATGGCGTCTGGCTATTCAGGTAAACCCTCACGTTCCTCACGCCTTGGTTCCGTCGAGTTCGCAAGTTAAATTTTGCTTTTACTGCCACGTTTCGAGTTATATCACCTCCTACTTATGCATCAAAATTTAACAAAACAATTCTATGCCTTCCCGCGGTCTGGCTGATTTTGCAAGTTTATCTTTCCATTATTTAAACCGACTATTGGTTGCCGAGTTGCTTCTTTATTTCCCTTGTTTCCTGAGATAGTTGTTGCTACTTTAGAATCGAAAAGTGGCAAATCCGAGGCGAGAGTTAACTTTAAAATCCGTTCGTGATGTCGGTGAATCTAACTCGTCCGTCGAGAAGGAGCGTGTCGGAAGTGTTGCTGGCGGTGAAAGCTCGTCCCTTTGACCTGTATTTGATGCTGACAAGAGTATATATATATATATATATTGTGTCTTTTGGGTCTGATGAATAACGTGGTAATGGTTGCTCACAGTAATGATTATTAATGGATTTCGTTATTTTTTCTGTTTTACTCGAGATCTTTTTTGCGTATTTTTCTATTATTTTACACATTGTTCCATTAAGCGTGGTTTTCCTTAGTTTTGATGCTATGTTTGCAGCTCTAATATGTAAAAGGAAAGAAAGTAGTCAGATGTTTCAGAAACTCTTTATATAGAAAACTTTTGTGTAGAAATGCTCTAGTGTTTTCTCACTGAACTCAGTTTGTGAAGTATTTTTATAACCATTCGTTTGTCAGTCATTTAGATATAGATATATTTTAAGCGGAAAATGTTTGAACCAAGTTTGCAACAAGCATGTGGAATGATAATTGCTACATAAACAAATTGTGTCATCCGAAAGTCATGTTTGTCAAACCGTGTCATGAAGTCGAGCCATTTAACACTCTGAATGGCATTAGGAGCCACTCAGAGTTGCTGTCTTCATCTGGTCTTAATTTTCATAGGGTAGTAAATGAGCAATAAATGGGATGAAACTTTGATCAAATAATGCTGCTTAGATCAAATGTTCGAGACATGCGTTCAGACCTCGACCTGCTATCTTACTAGCCCAAGAACATTTGCAAATGCTTAAAAGTTAGGTCCTAATCTCTCCCACTACCCTGTTTCACTGTACTAAAGTCATACTTTTAAATCTTTGCTAGCAACAGGAGACAACGAAAGAGACTATTATCCAATGACTTACTGGCACGTTGACCTTTCCCCGTAGATTAGCATGTGGACCGACGAATAGTTAAAATTTGTCTCCAGAGGAAGTGCTAGGGTGGGGTGACAAGGGATTGATAGTTCTTCTTTTTGTCTTTGATGTTACGGAGACAATTTTTTTTCTTTCCTCTACAGAAAAGCAATCCTCTGTGCAAAACATATTTGTCTCACCGCGGGCAAGCAACTTTCCAGACAGAGCTAAATCTAAAGAAGTTTGAAAAAACACGCCACGTATGAAATGATGTTTTTGCAACAAAACCTTCGCAACTGCTTCGCCATTATGGGTTGAGGCATCTCATGTTTTCTGAATATCGATTTACTGTACTAGTGCAAAGGTCTCGTAAAGTAGAGAATAGGATTTCGAGTCGCATTCCTTGGCGTTGTTAGGAGATTCGGATAGTCTTATGAATGACCGACATTAGTCAACTAATCTATAAGCGATAGTCTGAAAGGACTTAGCATGTCGGAACTGAGTAACTTACACAGTAACGTATGTAATTGTCACATGTGTTTTTTTTTTTCATCCAAGGATCGATTTAAAAGACCCCTTATAAATCATGACTGAGTATGCGACAGATATCTTTTTAGCGACTGCCAGAGCGGTGTTCGTCTTAGAACCTGCGTCTGTGAAGTGAACAGAGAAGAAGATCTTTTCTTTAAAAACTCATTAGCGGCATGGAGGCAGCGCCTTATCTTGATCGTATGTAATCTCAATTATAGGCACTTCTTTTTTAACTCAATGTGCGCCATCAGTATCGAGTACGCACTTGAAAAATCGAGTGACTGTCTGCCTTTGTAAAATTGACTTCATCTTTACTCTTCTCACCCGTCCAAAAGTCCGTTGAACCAAATGTCTGCTGTATCGCTTTCCTGTAGCGCTGCTTTTGTAATCTTTAGTAACAGGAGAAACCTGTTTAACTTGCAACCCTAAAGGTAGGTGAAGTTTGTGGTCACTTCATGCGACTCCCGCCTTTTTCAGGGTGTTGCATTGTTAAATTTTTAGAAAACATAGCTTTCTTTTCTTTCCTACATGCGCTGGTAGCATTGGTAGGCGTTCTCACGATAACATCGCAATACAAATAACATCGTTTCGTTCGCCAAATGGGTGGGCCCGTCTCTGGTGGATCTCGGATTCCAATTGACATCGCTGCAAGGTAACACCTGCTTGGTAATCGATACGCGTGACGCAAGACGCAATCCTCGTCACGTTCGTAATTGGAACAGGTCTTGACCATTGCATGCTTGGCTGGATTTTTTCACTGGCGATTGAAGTACAAGAGATACTGTGCTTGACTTACCAACGCAGAGAATATTATTAGAACCTTTAGACGAAATGGAAACTCAAAGTAATCATTCCACTTGCGCGAACGGCGGATGCTCTTTTGATTCTTTTACGAAGGAAAAATGTGGTGCGGTTTGCAATACCACCCAAGCGTGCAAATCAAGTCCTTCTGATCCAAGTTTGCAAAAGCTTCACCAAAATGGACTGGATTGTCATCAAAACAAACCGTCTTTCAGTGTGCCAGAGCTCGTCAAGAGAAGGAAACAGGTTATCGGGTAAGTGTCCGGCTTGTTGCATGCTGCTCTCTTCCATTTGTATTTGACGATATGTTGCTACTTGGACTGGCGATTTCGTGTCTTGTTAGTGTGTTGTGGAAAATTTGAAAGTGAGGTTGAGCAGTGAAGAATTGCGTTAAGATCTGCATGGCTGATTTGGATAAAAGTTATTGCGGGTCGCGCTGTCATACCCAGTATATCATGCCTTATTTAAAATGTGTCTCGTGTAAAAAGTCAACGTTATAAGGCCCATGGTAAAATAGAGTGAGTATGTTCTCGTTGGTGGGGAAGAGGCAGGAGTTTCCCCGGAAGAGCAGTCCATCAATCGTCGGTGACAGCAAATGAGGCCAGTCGTCGGATGTTGGTTGAGCCTCTCAACAACCAAAAGAGCTCGATACGTGCTCTCAAAGGGAGGCTCGGACGACTGGTCGATGCTCCAACGATCTTGAAACTGACATATCACTTCCCCCTATTTTTTTTCTGATACCTTTCGTGAAGACCTTCCCAGCGGACGACGAAGTCGTACTGTGCTGGTTAGGTCTTCTTAGGAAATTCGCCAAACAAGGTAGCCACAAAAATTTGATCAACTCGACCACATACCCTGCTTGCCCACCGACTGCCGCGTGGAGGCTCTCCTAGTTGGCCGGCGGAGGGAGTATAATAGAGAAGGTCGTTATCTGCCCCAACATGCGATTAAAAACCTTACTGTATATGTTTCTTACTATTTGAGTCACTATGGTGTACTATAAATGCAAGCCATTTTTAATTGCAGTTCAAGACATTTTTCAGAATGGGTTGTGGATATGTCATACCAATTTGTAAGAAATGTAGCTATCCAGTGTTCTCCTCTCAAGCCTGCTTCCGAAAGTATTATCTAGCCTGTGTCACAGATAAAGCCTCATAGTATGTTGATCACGTCCTAAGCACCTATAAGGTGAGGATCTTTGTAGCATTAAGTAAGAATAGAATAGTTGCTGGGACTCGCAACACAGCACATTCATGTGTGCCAAGATTTTTGAGTAGTGGCATTTGCATTTCTCATGCATCTAGGGAACTGCAGCTCTATGTTTAGCTTTGACCTTCAATTTTGCATTAAGTACTGATGGAATAGAATTCCGGGTTGTCCATAAAAATAGGGCTGCATTATTGTTTGTGCTGGTAAAAAGACTTTTGCTTGATGTACATGTTTATGTTGGATTGCACCGTAGGGGAGGAACTCAAATTCACTACCCCGAGGCCCCCTTGAAAATTGTTAGAGGCAGGGGTCAGTACTTGTATGATGAAAACGGACGACAGTATTTGGATCTTATGAACAATGTTGCTCATGGTAATGAAACTTTGATGCATTTCGTTATTTTTGTTGTGATTATTGTGCATCTGTTATTTTCTCCCGCTTATTTATGTAAGATAAGTGACTCTTGAATACGTTTTTGTGCCCGGGTGTAGATGCTTTGAATTGATTCTCTCGTGATATGTTAAAAATCCAGCTCTGTTATAAATTTTTCTTGTTCTGTTGTTTTGTTGTTTAATTGTTGTTGTTGTTGTTTTTGTTGTTGTTGTTGTTTTTGTTGTTGTTGCTTTAGGAAGAGGTTTTTTATCTGGAGTTGTAGTTTTTTTTTTCTTTTTTCTTGAAGGGTATGAAATTAGTGCGTTGCTCTAATAATGTATGCTAAAGGAATTTTTTTCACTCTTCATATTGAATTGTTATTCTCACATGTTCATAATGTCTTTTTAGTTGGGCACTGCCACCCTCACGTTGTCAAGGTAGGTCAGGACCAAATGGCTGAGCTTTGCACGAATTCAAGATTCCTACATGATGAAATAGTTGAGTATGCTCAACGTTTGGTTGCCAAGTGTCCAAAAAGTTTGACACATGTCTACATGGTTTGCACTGGGTAAGTAATTCTAATATGATTAATGTCGCAGCCCAACTGATCGTATTGCGACAATCGTGGTAGAGATAAATATTTTAAATTGATGGGTAGTTCTGTATAGTTTTGTAAAGTCATACTTTGCATGTGCCACTTAAGATTCGGATTATGTAAACGAGTGATTGAGGAGGTAAATGTATTAGACTCCATAAAATCCTGTCTCTTGAGATAATCCCTGTTAAACAATTCCAACTAGTGTTAATACTAATCGGCATCCGACACTGTCCTTCGTTAAAACGGCCCGTTCAAGGTGCTTGTAAACCTGCGACCAGATTAGCATAAATCAGCTACTTTCAAACTGGAGTTATTTTTCTTTGAGTTCTAAAATTATGCTAATATTTTTGAGGGAAGCCAGAACCAGGTCTTGGAAATCTATTCTTAACAAAAAAGATGTGCGATATTGTTCTAGGATTATTGTTATATCCTTGTCGTAGACAAGCATGTTTTTCACTGCGATGGAAGCGAGGCTCCTTAGCTAAAAAATCTGATTAACCAGATTCAATTATAACTTTTTTTTTTTTTTTGCAATCTCCGCTCATAGTTTAAATTGAACGCCAGTTAACTATTGCGACGCATGGAGTTGACGAAACGTGTGACACTGAAGAAAACTCTCGAAGCTTCTGCATTTGTTTGTAAATATTGAAAAGATGGCATCTTAGAAGACACAGAGCTACTAGGTAGAATTCCATCTAGAGAAAGAACAACAACACAACGTGAGACTAAGACTGCAGCAGCGTAACAGGACAATAGTAGCTTCAATTTATAGTAGGGAAGATGCATGCTGTCTTTTACTCCTACTGATCAGGAGTAGAAAAAAGTAATTTTCGGCAAGTAAATTAGATTTGTGGGCTTAAGCTAAACTTTGAGATGAATATGTATGCTCAAGGACATTAAGAAAAAACTACAACTATACAACTTATACTATAGAAAAATGTGCAAGTCAAAGATTTCCCGTTACAATTCTACGTGATCTGACTCATGTTCTTCTCACTCAACTGTATGTATGTAAGTGTGGAAGGCGAGCGCATGTATGGATAAAGAAGTGGATGGGCGAGTTGCGACTGGATGAATGGATGAATAGTTGCATGTTTATCTTGATTTGTCTTGTTTATCTGGTGTAGCTTGATTTATTTATCTTTGTTGTTTTCCTCTGAAGCACTGAAGCTACCGATTTGGCTTATCGTCTTGCTAGAAATTTCACTCGAAAGAAGGATGCGCTGGTCGTGGATAGGTACGCATTTGTTGTTGTTGTTTTTCTTTTTTTGCTGCTTTTTTGAAGACGATTCTTGTGCTTAGAGTTATTGATCAGCACCTCTTCTGTTGCATCGCTCTCTTAATACAGACGATAGTTGCCGTTCGGAAAGTGTTAGGCTTCCGTAATGTGTAAGACAGCAAGTTGAAGGCTATACTAACGATTTTTTAAAAATAAGATAGCAACCGGGGGGTCAATTGGAAAATGACGTCACTTCACCCCTCATACGAAGAAGGCAGTGCAATCTGGTCGTAGTGGACTTGCGATTGTTTAGGGAAGATAGATTTTCTGAGCCAGTGACCATATCCTGCTGCCGCATTTGTTAGTCTATATGCAAAGGGGACCAATTATGTCTTGAATTCTACCAGGGTAAACTCCCCCTGCTTGCTAATCTACCGACGGCCGGTAAGCCCGGATAAAGAGGAAGGTTTTTGTCTACTAGCAAAGACCTGTACACCCCTCGCTGATCCCCCTGATTTTTTCTTCGTCTAATTAATGTGTATTAAATAAACTATACTTTCTTGCCGTTCTGGCATTGTTTCAAAATGTATGTATAAGTGAGACTGTCGAGACGCTTGATAGATCAGTTCGTGTTGGCATTGTTCCCATGATTGCTGTTCTTGTTGTTGTTGTTGCTGTTGTTGTTGTTTTTGCTGCTGATGGTGTTGTTGTTGTTGCTTGTTAACTTTGCTCTCCCTTGTATAGAGCTTATCACGGCCATTCCGTCACAGTGATCGACTTGAGCCCTTATAAGTTTAAGTTGCCGAAAGGCGATGGACAGCAGGATTACATCCATGTTGCTCCGTCACCGGACACCTACAGAGGCATGTTCATCGGGGATCGAAATGATCCAGAGCTAGGGCGCAGGTACGCTGAGGAGGCTGCAAAAGTGTGTGACCAAGCTCGGCTGAATGGTAGAGAGGTATTTCAGTTAAAATATGTCTTTACATTCTTTATATCTACTCTATATATCTCACATCTTTGCATCTTTATATATTTATAGCTGTGTCTTTGTATGCTTTTATATATCTATCTATCTATCTATCTATCTATCTATCTATATATAAATATATATATATATATATATATATATATATATATAAATAGATACAATTAATTTTTTCGTAGTATTTTACT
>QQSS02202104.1:0-12059 GCA_003687565.2 Craspedacusta sowerbii
ATACATACATACATACATACATACATACATACATACATACATACATACATACATACATACATACATACATAAATACAGGCACAGAAATAAATTAATTTTTACATACATGTTTTTGTGCTTACATACATACTAATGTTTACGGCAAGTTTATTCGGTGTTGCTATCGCTACAGCAACAATTAGCCCTGCGAGCAAAATACTCTGCATTCACAGGAAACTACTATGACTATTAGTAAGCAATTGGCTTCCTCTCAAAGGCAGAAAAAAGCTCATATCATACTTAAGAACAGATTGCCATGACTTTCCAGTCGTAAGATATTCCCTTATCCCACAGGTCGAATATATCATGCATCTTTCTTAAGTTTTCCATTATTCACTCATGCTAGTAGTGGCGCAGTGCAGGCATCCTTCCAGTGCTCAATCGTGTACTGATGCCGCTATTGAAAGACGTCTGGTCATCTTGTTTTATCTTCCTTAAGTGTCTGATCTTTTGCTTATACTACGTTGGTAGTATGCTAACCACCCTGACACGAAAATTTTGCAACGAGTCCATGAAATTGTTAATTTTGATTCACCTTTAATTAATGCTATAACTAAAAAATTTATTAAGAAATAATAGCGGCAGCAACAAAACGCCTTTATTATGTTAAAAGCCAAATACTTCTAAACCATCCCAAGTACTAAGTGATACCTCTCTCAAATCTGGCCCTAAAGATTTACGTAGCAATGAGGCTTCCACCTGCCATAGGACGTCCTTCGTAATTAGGGTATGGGGTTACAAGGTGCGCACTTGTCACATGCACTTTGTTGTATGTGATATAAACATGTCACAACTCTATCCTGGTATGAAATAAAATTATGTCACAACTTTGCACTTTCCTGTTTAGGTCATAAACAGAAAAATAGCAATCTGTTGATTTATTTCCGGGGTCCGCCTTTATATCCTATGAAAATTGGACATCATTTGGACGGCACTGTTGTCTATCCATTTGAACATGGAAGAAATGTCATTGTGCAATCCCAGTCACCAGAAGCAAGCTCTGTTTTTTTATTTATTTATTTTTTAGAGTTGACTTACATATATCAAATGACATATCATGCAGTCATCTAAACTTCCGAAAGTTATCTTCAACGGCTGTCCAAAAAAAATTGCAATCTGGCAACTTTACCACAAGCTTCCACAACCACTTCAGCTGTGCATGTTTTTCTGGCCATGCTAATTGAGGCTTCTAATAGTGTCAAACTACAAAAAAACTTCAACGAGCAGTACTCCTCACACAAACTAAGCATAGCAAAATTCAGGTGGCCATTTCCACAAAGCCAAACCGGAAGACACTTGTCGCTGTGTTGGGAGACAAGAATAGTTGCGAAGGACAGGTGTGTACTCGCGTCTTCGATACATGTTGGTCTACTTAAGCATTGATATCACGATACAATGCTCTACAAAAGCTTCTAAAAATTGATGCAGATCAATCTGAAAGACGACTGCAAAAACAAATTTCGTTCATTAAATTGCTTTTTTTTTTCAAGTCGATGATCCCTTTGTTATGAATTTGTGCTCTTTTATGCATTCAGCCCGAACTAGGTTTTACGCTTTCAGGATTTGACTTCAAATGACCCAAACGACCCGTTAAGGTGCAATCACTTGCAATCGAGGATGCATTTTTAACAAATTGTGCATCAGGTGCATTTGTAGTACCACTACGCTTTTATCAATCCTTGTTTGAACTGGGCAAATTTGTCTTTAGAAGCTATGCCGCAACGCTTAAACAGAAATTCTTGTCTTTTTTACGAAGTCAAAAAATAAAGTACACATTATTTTTAAAAAATCACCCACTCGTAAGTTTGCGTACAAGCACATACGGCCTGTGTAAAGGATTGGTCGTCACATGTCCAAACTACAAAGCCTAGATGCACAACGTGTGCCTAATGCAGAACACGCAAGAAATGATCACTCATCTTCCTCCCTTTTGGGATAGATCGTCTTTTCTGGCTCGCAACGACAGAGAATTACCAAGTTAGTACCTTAACGACGAGCCATTAGCTTGAACGTAACTGACTGCACACAGGAAGATTAGTCCTTCATCTTCTCGGGTTAAGCAATATTGTCAGCGTCACTGATTCCACACAGGATGGTTAGTCCTTCGTCGTTAGCAACACACGTCTAATATTTCCAACAAGCTGCCAAAGTTTTAGTTAACTTTACTTTAATTTAATTACATAAATACTTTAATTAAATTTTAGTTAGGTAGGAGTAGCATGGAATTCCGGTATAAAAATAAAATCCCTGCCGATTGCTGCACATGCATGCATTTTTACACAGCAAATCTCATGTAGAAAAAAACTTTCTTCTATTAAATTGGTATTATTGCTCATATGCAATAATTTTTACAACTTGTTCCTTGTTTTCAGCGAGGAGATCTCCCACCCCTTATTGCCTCTTAGGTTGTTTGGCTTATGAGTTATGCAGCCGACTTCATTTTCTATTGCAAAACTAATACGACCTAAAGAGACCATGAACAGTGTCCTGCCTGATCATCTCTCAAACAAGATTTGTAAATCGCGCAGAGCTAAACGTGAGGACAGCTCCCACAATGAACATGAAAAAACTGGAAGTTGGCGTGATTAGATCGAGCGCGAATCATTTAAGTTGTCTCCTAAACTCCGATTGGCTATAAGGCCTTATGCAAAGCGAAAAAATATTTCTTCAAACCCGAAGACAGGGTTTGCATCATATAAACGCAATGCCCCCTACTCCTCAGAATCTACACAGATTTGAAAAGATGAGCATCATTTATGTTAGCTACTTTCGCGTCCTAAGGGTGTCCAGGAGACTAGAAAGATCGTTAGAATTGTATTTGGCTGTAACTTGACATACTGTAATTGCTTCAAAACTAGATCGAGCGAGGAAACCCCAGTCAAGGACTAACTTTCATTGACGAGAGGCAGGAGTAGGGCGTTACAAGCACGTTCGCTGTACTTGCGTTCGCAAGTTTGAAATGCTCAGCAGACACACAACCTGGAAATCAGCGTCAACTGCTTAAAGTAAAGTCGATTTATATGTCATAGCAAAATGAACATAAGCAATCCACTCGCTTGACAATACTTTAGGACTTTAATAAAGAACTTTAATAAAGGTTAAGATACTTTTTATAAATTTAATATAATTTAATAAAGTTTAATAAAGTTTAATAATTTTAATAAAGTACTTTAATAAAGAAGCCTGAGCAGATTAATAGGCAGCTTTCATTAACAGCTATCAAATCAGCAAACGAACGCCCGAATCTAACTGCTCGTGTAAATTCACAACGACACTCATGTAGGCATCTGCCTTTCGCGCTCACAAATCTATCAATCGTAGTTGCAAATTTCGTCAATACCGTCGAGTCTACACAGAGCATGAGCCTAATGCCAAGCAAGGTTCATAGCTAAAGTCAAGCCTAACACAACGCATCAACCTTTGAAACGCAATTTTGTTTAGAGTTTATGAATCTAATACCAAGCGTGTACCTCGCAGGAACGTGATTTCATTCTCAAATTAATCTTAATCTCAGCCATGCATTAGTTTTTACCGGTGCATGCGAACATTACACATAATTAAGGCCTACTTCCTCAACCCGATTGAAGAGGATTTCAAAAATTGCCCCATCTACAGCGCACAAAAGTTCAAAATGGACACTGGCGATAACGGACCAGGAATATCTTCTTTCTTTTTATTTCAACTAATAATCATCTAATTTAATTAATAAAAGCTTGTATTGTCACTTCTTCGTACTAGTTGAAAAACATGAATGCTGATCATGTACTTAAACCAGTTGCTTTTTTTTTTATTTTTTAAATAAACTCAAATACGAGGATCCCTGTAAGAAATTCCTGAATTATGTTACCTCTTTCACATCTTTTACTTGCAGGAGTGAAGTTTTGCGATTACTTCGTGATGACTTACAGATAATGACCATCGAAATAATAAATTGGAAATCAATTTGCGTCATTATTAGCAAGGCTTATCGTCATCCGAAAGGCAACTTAGTACCATTCGAATAATATCTGCCTTATGTAATAAACTGATCAGAAAATAATAGTAAGCTTATTTTTTTACTAGGAGACTATCATAACTTTGCGGTACTAAAAGACTAAACCAAATGCTAGAGGATTTGTCAACATGATTCGCGGGAACATCTTTTGCATTGCATAAACAAACCTACACGTATTACGTTGAGTGCCTCCGCTTTATTTGCATAGACAACGTCTTTGCGGAAAGCAATTTTCGAGATCAACTTCATGCTGGAACAATTGCTGTTCACATTGGTGCCCACCTTCCACAGTTTCTTATTGTGAAATTGTTTAAATTGCCTAATATTCCAAAGATATTTACTATTGCAAAGAGGCATGGTCTAAGTTAAAAGATTTCAGTTATCGAAGACAGGCTCCGCAACACAACGTGGAATAGAGTCTTCGAAGGGATAATATAAATGAGGCCTATCCTGCCTTCACTGATGATTTCGCAAACTTGAACGAGGAGCTGTTTCCTTAAACTGTCATGATAACAAAGACTACTTAATAAATGGATTAGTAGAAAACTAATAAAATGGTATGAGATAAAAGCAATTAAAGGTATATATATATATATATATATATATATATATATATATATATGATTCTTAAAGATTGTATATATGCAAGTGAAGTAGCCCACCGGCACTGTAAGAAATAAATATAATAATAGGAAAAGAAATGACCAGAAGGGCTTTTATGGAAAACTACTGGAGAGGCATCAAGCGACGTTAGGAAGTCGTGGTATAGTTAAAGAGACTTTGCTACAAAAAAATTTACAGAAATTATCACATTTGTACATAGCTTTTAATACATTATTACTGCAAACCTAAAATTTAAAATATTTTGTTAAATTCTCATTTTGCTAAATCTTGGTCAAGACCTAGCTAATCGAACTCCTACTAATCTAAGAGGTTTTAAGGAGCATGTCAAACAGTTCCACTGGATTCTCACATTGGACCAATAACAGTCCATGACGTTTATGCGACTGACTCTCTAAAATCACATAAGGGTTGATGTTATCAACAATCTCATTTATGCGCTGTTTCTTTCACTTTCCGACCTGTTCATGCTGCCAGAAGAAACAGGCGCTTTCCCTAACGCCTAATCGTAGCCAAAGTAATCCTTAAATTCCGATCAGACGAGCAGCATGAGTAACTACAGACCAATCTCAATCTTTCTAGTAAATTCTCAAATAATTTTGGTAATAATGAGTCATCAAAGACTGCAGTCGTATTACGATAAAATTAAACTACTGCTTCTGCTCACTTTGGATTTCAAAAACCTGCACGTCTGGATTTGGCATCATAGAATTAATAGAAAATTGCGAAAAGAGCAATATAACCGCAAGTAGACCACAATAGAAGTTTCTTAGACTTGTCGCATCGGGCCATCATGGTAGCGGTTATATCGTTTGGGAGTTCTGTCTGGTCGATTCCAATACGTGAATCAGATGAAAGTAACTCAGAAATATTGCCAATAGGGTGTGAAGTTTCACAAGGCACAATTTTAAGATTCCTGTATCTTGTCCATGTTAATGACAAATCATGATCAGTAACTGAAAAGCAATTCTTTCGGCAGAAGACATAAATCTTTTTTTTTTTTTTTTTTGCACATGATCCAGTAACACTGCAGCAATGCAGTTTCAATTTTCGAAGAACAGCTTAGGTTACTGGAGTATTTGCATAAGCACACGTCGAATCTCGTCAAGTTAACCCCATTTACGGAGCCGTTTAAAAGGCAGCCAAACCAAAGAATGCCAGACAAGGCTTTATATTTGAGACAAAAAGTTTCCTTTACAAAGGCTCACTAATTCCCGAATGGTTTTGCATCCAATCGTTGCTCTACGCTGGTTAATCTTTTTTAATGTTATCGTAATGGCAGTCTACTTGGGCGATAGACACAAGCGGCAGCGTAACTACGCACTTTCTGCAGTACAACACGTCATATTCGTTTCGAAACCGAGAAACTTCTCACAGTAACCACTTGGCATTAGCTGCATGGTCATGAGACTCCTGCTGTAAGTACTTGCAACGCAATTAAATAAAACCGTTAAAATAAGGATGGATTTGATCACGACCGATGGCAAGTGCAATCTGATACCAACACCCAAACAAGGAATGGCGCTCCATGAAAAGACTACCAGACTTCTAGGTGAACCAGACCCTATAAACCATTCTTTTCCTACCCGATGCCGAATTACACATCTACGGAATAATACTTTAAAAAGTGGCGAATTCTCCAGTACGAAAGAAAGGAAGAACACGGGCAGGTGACACGCCTTTCTCTTGGACGTGCCGAACCCTTAGTCGCCTGTGAATATGTAAAACTAAAATGTACCTAGATATCAGCTTTTAAATTTTTTCGGTGGAGCTAATGGATTAAACGTCAAGTGTTTAAAAAACTAGCTTATTAACACATCTTCGGCATTAATCAATTTTCATAACTTTGATAAAACACCATACAAAAGAGGAAAAAAGAACATGTATACTCACTTCCGTTGTACTCACAATGTTCACTTTATAGACGATCTGTCCATACATTTCTTATTATTGAAGAGTTTGAAGCCAACTTACATTCACTTTTCTTGATTTCTGCTCTATAATAATGCCGATGTTAGCTTACCTTATGATAACACACTTGGTGACTTTACTCGGGAAAATCTGAGCCAGTAAACGGTGAGCCTAAGTAAAGTAGCAGGGTCCAGATTAGGGTTAGTTATCCGGGCTAGTAGAATCTCGACACTAGACAATAGCGAGCTACCTACTGCAAAGAGCGATACAATAAAGCAGACGAGCGATGATGATAAAAGATTCGGATTTAGCCACAAGCTATGAATAAGCTGTTTCATAAATTCCCACAAAGCACTAGCCTACTTCGGAGAAATCTCATAGCAGGCCGTGCAGGCTGGCTATTCCGAAAATCCATCATCGCACCTTCACGAGATCGTTACAGCCGTACAGTTTACCCTGATACTCTGAAAGTCCACAAGGAATTCCCAAACGTTTTCGAATCAGCATTCAAGCCATGCGCAGAGAACAAACACTCAGGTATGCTCTAGGGCATCCTTTACGACGACATTTTTACAATATCCTCTTCCCAACATTAAATTTCAAAAAAAAAATAACGAAAACAAAAACACCCCAAAATAACAACCAAAGCAAGGAATCTAATAAGGCTTCAGCACATCCACAGAAAAGAAGCGTAACAAACTTTCAGAGATAAAAGCAAATAGCGTGAGACTAACCCAAGCTGTCGTCTCCACGTCACGAACGTATTACAAATAGGTGTGACCATGCCGCTAGTAACACGTGTAAACCTAGTTGTTCATCTAATAATAACACAACGCGATTGGAGGACCACTTCGAGCAATGCTTTTGCTAAAACTGGAGTAGATGGTACAAGAGCAAAAATAAGAATTCTCCAATCAAAACGTTAAATTACCTTTTTTATTGTATGACACTTTCCCTTCAAATTCTTTGAAAACAATTTCCCAAAGAGCAAACTTTGTCAAAGCTAAACACCTAACCTAGGAGAGGACTCTGCACCTGAGCTGAGGAAGGCGATTATACTAGCGAACTTTACAAATAAAAAAATTACAACGCCTGTGCCACGATACAGAAGCCTAAATCACAAAAACCCAGAAAAAGCCGAAGTAAAAATCTCCATAGCGATACATAGGCCAGATAAAATAAAACAACAAAGTATTCCACGTAAGTTAATGTGTTCTGCAAACTAGTGCAGCAATTCTCCAGATAGCAAAGGCCAACCAGTTTTTCTGGCTATTGCGATTACTATAAAAGGCTTCTAATTTAAAAGATGATCGTGATCTTCAGTCTCTACATCGCAATATGAATTAAGTGTGCAAAGGTCCGGAAAATTGGACTTCTGAAAACTGATAGACAACTGACGCACAGACAGAGTCACTATGGAAAAATAAAATTAACGCAAAACCATTTTTGGAATAGGGAAATGAAAAATACTAGAACAGCCCTGCTTATAAATAGGTGGATGCCTAGGTGTACTCGTGCAAACTCCTCCAGCTACGCTATCTATTACATTATATAACAGAATCAATAGTCGCTAATTTCATCCAAAACGCTTAAAGCTGTAAAGCATCGTCGCAAAATCAAAGTCTGTTGATAACACTCTTTACTTCTTCAAAGACCTGAAATAATAAACATCAAAAATGATAATAAAAAATAGAAAGATCAAAACCTTGCTCCTCTTCTAATCACATTTCATACACTTCATATAGCTGAAAACTAACAAAATTCAGGATTCATTGGCCATTGCTTAAATTAAGTAGTAGCAATTAGCTTTAAATATCAATCGTTAACTCCTGTATCTCAAAAACTCTAACAGTTTACATCTAAGCTACAAATTTGTGACATGGGTCATCTTGTTTCTACCTATCCAGCAGTGCAACTGAACACTGAACTATTACTGTTCGTTATGCACATATGCGTAACAATGCACAACAGCAAAGCAAACCAGATATTTAAAAAAATTAAGCTTCAAACATAAGATTTACTATCACCCTACAGAAAATTATGTGCTTCGCCTATAGCAAGCCAACCAAATAGGATCTTACCTCACTAGGTTCAGGAATAGCAGATATTTTGTACACCAAGTTCAGCTTCTCATAGTAATTCACAACAGGCATGGTTTCATTGTAGAAGGTCTGAAATCTATGAAAATCAAGATTTTGAAGTCAGTATTTACTGTAAGTCCTACACATCACAAAATTAATTCAGTTTTACTCAGTAACCAATATGGTAAATAATAACACAGAGCTGCACCACATAACCTTAACGGCTAATGGCAATAAAAAATGGTGGCAAGTAAAATTCACAATATATATTCAAATATTTCAGACATGCAACAGTACAAAAATCAATATCTTTCCTACCTTTTCCTAATGCTTTCTGGGTTATCATCAGTACGCCCACTGCTCTTGCCACGCTCCATTATCCTTTGAACACAAACCTAACCAAGAGACAAATGAGGAAACCCCATAATCTAAAAGAAACTATATTTAAATTTCTACTAAAATATAGAGGACATAATTAATGAAATCTGTTCAACAGTCAGTACTGAGTAATAACAAGCATCACACAAATTTTCAGGCAGTGATGCAGCAACAGAAAACAGCTTCTAAGATTAAGCTTTTGTATGTCTCATTTCAATACAGCACAGTATGATGACAAAAGGCTGACACTCAAACAGAACAAACAATAAGCTAACAAGGTGCTAAAAGACTAAACTGCTGCCAATGGAGATTACATATCCTGGCTATGACATGCAATAGGAGCTTAAGCAACCAAAGTAGGCCCTTAAAATGCTGGGATTGCATTAACAGCATAACATTACAAATACCTTGAACTCAAATTTACAATCATTAGGATGCAGAAGGCAGGTCTTAGTCTAGCTCTGGCTCAATATTAAAATAGCTTTGTCGGGAATGCCATCCAATCAAAATGATGGAAATACTCCAACACTGATAAAAAATATCAATATTGATAAAGGAGCTTCAAAAATGTTGACAACTTGGAAAACATCTCACACTACAGTTACCTCTTCAGGACAGTCGAAAAACAGAACACCTTTCAGGCTGACTTTCTCACCCATTACTTTCTCCCAACCAAGGAAATTGTCTTGATTTCTTGGAAAGCCATCAATCAAGAACTTTCTATTTGGGTAATTTTGCATCGCCTATATAACAGATGACGAACTGTCATGCAGCAAGGCTTGAATCCTTCTGCTTACACTATGCAACACACTAAACACGTAACAGATAAGGAAAATCTATTTACAGAGTATTTAGCAATACAGAATTTTTTGCCTTAAATTTTGCATCAAGTAATCAGCTAAAGCAAGCAGCGTAATGCAAGCGAAATCAAATAAGAGCTACCTTATCTAGAAGCCGAACAGTTATTTCTACTGGAACAATCTTGCCTTCCTTAATGTAAGTATTTATAAGGTCCCCATCTTTTGATCCGCTACCCATTTCCTGTCTGAGTAACTCTCCTGCAGACAGGTGAACAAAGTGGTAATGCTGAAATAAAATAAGCCAGCTGGCACAAAAATATCCTTACATGTGATAGTATGATACATTGTGACCTCGCATCTCAGCTAGCATGCAATACAAGCTGCAATTAGCCCCTATCCAAATCTGATCTAAAAAAATTGTTCTAACATACCCGAACAAGGTTTGCACACTGGGTTCCTTTACCAGCACCAGGCCCACCAAGAACAAAAAAGACTGAAGGCTTTAAGGAAAACATTGCACCGCCAGAATGAGGTACATCGTGAACTGTAGCCATTCTTTTCAGTATTCCACCTAATACAGCTGATATGGTAAACATGGCCAAATCAGAGTTAAATCAGTACAAATTCTACACTGCAGTCTTTGATCTATTAATTACAACTGGAAAAATCATTAATTCAAATTGAATGTTATATTTGCATTATCATTTTTTAAAATTGCAAATAATAGTTCCTATTACATACAAGCATAAGCATAATATAAACCTGGTATAAGAACACAGCTCGCCTTTTTTTAAAACGTCTCTTCTTAGTTTCACGTAGTAAGGAGTCTGCATTTTAAAATACATAATAGCCCACTTCACATACAAAATATTTTGCTTTAACCATAGATCATCCTATTATCCGAATCGCCAATGAAAATAATCGGTCTCCTTTTCAACATCTTAAGACTGAAGTTGATGAATTCGCATTGACATTTCAGGCTGATTGAAGAAAAAAGCTTGCCTAGCTAGGCAAAAAAATTATCAACCCTAACATGCCAAGTACCACGCTTGAAGAACGCCTATAAAGACCCTAAGGAGATAAAACTATGGGGAGATTAACGGAAATACTCCCTTACAATCTTTTCAGCCCAGTGATTGCAAATCTAAAATTTAAGTGCATCTGCAGTGTTGTTAGTTATGACAAAACCTGACAAGCTATGAATGAAACACTCACTTCATGAATACATACTAAACTCATGCTCACTTATTATCCGACTTCAAGATCATCGCCACGACCAGAATGCCATAAGAATTAGGCATAAACATTCTTGCTGAATGTGACAAAGCAGAAAAATATTCTAAAATCCTGCCTTCAATAGTAAGAAGCGATGTACTTATTTACGCGAACACCATAATACCAACATTAACACTTCAACATACAACACAAACAATGAAACATAAAAATAATATAATATATATTCTAATAACACAGTAACAGTTAAACGAACACTACAAAATACGTTTGCAACCAAAAAAACGTAGACTACCCACTACCACTGCCACGTAAGGAAGCACGCGGCGGCTAACATCGCTTTCCGCGCCAGGCGAACACGAAGTTTAACCTGAGCTTATCTTAACGGCATTCGCAGCAAAGTGTTTTCCTGGTGACGGTAATAGGAATAACAACAACAATATAAACAACAACAATATATTTTCTCATCGAATGCAAGTTACATAAGTAATCAAATCCATATTCTTTATTCAGTTACGAATGTACTTTTCAGCAGAATGTACTCAAAGAAGAACTTGATAACAAAATACAACAGCTGCACGAAGTCAGGGACGAATTGGCAAGTTTGTTCCGCGAGGCATGCGAACGTTGGTCTACTTTTTGCTATCTTGCGTATTTAAACACTGTCAGCAAACTACATCGGAAGAACTATATTGAAACGTCCAAGAAGAACATCAAGAAATTCGCGCAACTGATTCAACCTGAGCTTGACATGGACAAGCACATTATTAACCTGTCGAAATGTCGGCTGACGTTTTTCCAAAAAATGGCCCTGTGCAGAGGCCTAAATTTTGCTTTGCCAACTAAAGTATCCAACTGGATGTTTATGCATCTTTTGAGCGTAGGTACTGGGACTTGGATAGACAATTAACAGATGACTAGCGACCTTAAAGGAGAATTAATGGTGACCCTCTAAGTTGCTTTTATTCTAAGGAGCATCCCTAGTTCATACGATAGCAGTGA
>QQSS02202115.1:0-12058 GCA_003687565.2 Craspedacusta sowerbii
ACATACATACATACATACATACATACATACATACATACGTACATACATACATACATACATACATACATACATACATATATGCATAAATACATACGTGCATACAAACATGTATACATACATATATTTTGGTTGTCTCATTTCAGCTATACCAGCACCATGTTACGCCTATTTCAGGGCTCGACCTTGTTGATTATCGGGCTTGCTTCTTTTTACCAATGCCGCGGTTCACCTCCCCTTTTCCGCTATTACCAATACGCAGAGCTCAAGGATATTCTAAGGAACTTGACCAAGACCTATGCGCACATTTCTCGCCTGTACAGCATCGGCGTGAGCAGCGAAAAGAGGGAACTTCTCGTAGTGGAAATTTCCGACCGACCTGGAATACGAGAGCCGCTGGAGCCGGACTTCAAGTACGTCGGTAACATCCACGGAAACGAAGTCGTTGGTAAAGAAATACTACTACATTTCATAAGCTACCTGCTGACATCCTATGGAAAGAATGACACCATAAGTTGGCTTATCAACAACACGCACATACACGTGTTATGCTCAATGAATCCCGATGGCTTTGAAGTAGCGGTCAACTCGCCCTACGTTCACGGCAGCGGCAGGTACAATTCCCAGCGCATCGATCTGAATCGAAACTTTCCAGATCCCTTCGACCTTGATAACGAGCCTATTCAGCCGGAGACGCAGGCAATAATGAAATGGCTCAAGCAGTATCCATTCGTCCTGTCTGCAAGCATGCACGGAGGTGCTTTGGTAGCTAACTATCCTTTTGACAACTTGCCACCCAGGCTTCGAGGCGTCTCTCAAGGCATTTACGCCGAAGCCCCTGACGACGACGTTTTTCGGTAAGGGGAACCTGCGCACGAAGTGTGTGCGTTTGTTTGCGTACTTGCATGGTTTATTTGTCTGCATGTATGTGCGCGTGTGTATGCGCGCAAGTATAAGCACTACATGTTTGAGAGAATGAGCGTATATGATTAAGAAAGCTTGAACATATGTTCGCTACAGTCTTACTGGCGCTCGTTGCAGGCCTTTGCCTGAAGGCAGATATCTCTCTGATGAAACGTGATTGACAGGTGAATTAAAAAGTAATCTCATTACGAATTTGGCCTTTATTCATAGCCATCTTGCGTTGGTGTACTCTAACGCACATGCTACCATGCATCTTGGCAACCGCTGCTACTACGAAAACTTTCCCGGAGGCATTACCAACGGAGCGCAGTGGTACATACTATCGGGGGGCATGCAAGATTACAATTACCGCTATCACAATACGTTCGAGTTAACCTTGGAGCTGAGCTGTGCAAAGTTCCCACCTGAAACCGAACTACCGCAATTCTGGGCTCAGAATAAGGACGCTCTTGTACGCTTCTTGCAGCAAGTTCACATGGGCATCAAAGGTAGGTTACGATCCTTCCTGGATGGCTTATTCTTTCGCGATCAGCATTTCACCAGTCCTTTTCAGTTCTGGTGATGTGCTGAAGATCTTGCGCCAAACCTATTCTGTTTTCATGAACTATGATGCCCTTTTAATAAACACTGATCTCCATAATAACGTTACTAAAGAGATCAGTGTTAAAAACACAGAAGATTACACACGGCGATTACGCGTGCTTTGGGATGCAGTAAGCTTGAACTATTTCTCATTGGAGAAGCGGGTAGCGGGAAGCGGGTCCTGAAAAAGCATTGTTTTCTAGGATTCTTTAGTATTAGATTGTTTGACTTTAAGGATATGTGTGGGGTCCTGAAAAATCCTTCGTTGCTGGCGCTGCTGTTAAAATCCGGAATCGTTATAAGGACGTGATGGTGTGGCAAACTGGAGAGTACTGGCGACTCCTCCTACCCGGAATTTACGAGGTGACGGCCTCTGCCCCAGGTTACACATCGCAAAGTAAGGTTGTGGTCGTCGAATCAAGTCATGTGAAGATCGTGAACTTTCATCTGTCGCCTGCTACTTCGATCAAGCTGTCGCTCAGGCCCAGCGATTCTGTACCTTCGTCTAGCTTGAAGACGCAGCCAGCGCTTGCGTTGTGGCTCTTACTTGTCCTACATGCACTGCATTTACTCGCAAGTTTTCAGAAGGGAAGTTTTCTGTGCCTGTAAGAATAGACTTTCAAATGTTACTACACAGTTTCTGGCTTCTTTAAAGTGCTTTTTTCCCCTATAGTTTGTTTAGTGATGGCACTGAAGTCTCTTACATTTGCCACGTTCATAATTAAGGCTTAGGGTTTGCAAGGGCAAAAGGAGTCCTTCAAGGGTGCTTGTGTCTCGCTATTTCTTTTTATTTTATTCTGGTCATAGATAAATTGAGTTGCTATGCATTATGAAGTAATGAAGATTTGTTTATTTTGATTTAAAATTTTCTCAATTTTTAAACGCGCCTCTGATATGTGTTTGTGTGGTGCTCTGTTTTCTAATTGCCGGAGAATAACTAAGGCCGGCTTTGCGTCACGCGAGACGACCTTCTACTGCTGAGTACGAAGTACGTATTCGCCCTAAACATGGGATGGCATTTACGGCCTGTGAGCTGGCTTCCATGCTGTATTAAAATGCTTCCATGTTCAAATCGTAAAACACGTTTTTCTCCGCGAGTAGCTTTGTTGCACGTTTCGTCAGTAGCTGGTATTCGGTATGGTTTGTTTAGCTCTTGTATTACTTGGAAATATTATACTGAAAATTCTCTGCAGAAGTTGCTGTACACTTGTCGCGTTCAGTTTAGTCAACCAATACTTGTTAGAGACACGATATTAAAAGCCTCCTTATTGGCTTTTCTCTTGTGAGGTTTTCGCGTCGTGATCGTAAAATTACACACTTTCACGAAGATCCTTTCAGACCAAAGCACCCCCACAGTCCCTTTACAGGCTGATTTAAAATACAAAAGAAGCTTTTAAAAAAGAAGCTTTAATCGAATTGACGAAATTTTATTTTAGTGCAGATCCGCCATTTTGACGAACTTATCATGTTTTCGAAGAAGAATGCTACAAAGTGTCACCTTCATAAAAAAGTAACATTTAGGAAAATTGAAGCTAGCAATATAAAAGTAAGAGGTGGAGGGGGCATAGAATAAAGAGCGGCTTAGAAAACGTCTAAGTAACAGTCAGAAGCAAGGCAGTCCCAACATGACTTTTATCCATGTTAAACCGAAACGACGAGTCCTTTGTTGAAGCACTCATCTAGTGTAGTAGTGCTCATCTAATGTAGTAGTACTAGTCTAGTTTGCTCGTGCTCGCCAGTAGCAGAACTTGTATAGTGTATACTCACACCCTCTTCTAGTGTCATAGTTCTTGTCAAGTTGCTATGCAAGCTATGTATCTCACAAAAAGCAAAGTCGATACTGCCGGCAAAACGTTGTGCATAAAAAGCGAAGTGGTTTATTCACATATCTGGATCACTCTACTTGACATAAAGTAATAGCAGATTGAATATTGATCTGAATATTAGAGAAAGCTGCTGCTCAACTAAACGCAGTTATTCAACTGAAATCCAGCCTTACACACCAATCCAAAAAGTGTAAGTCGAAGGCTCTATAAATGCTTGCCCTCTAGTATGGGACTTCCTCTCTGTAATTAGGTATTTATATTTGCGAGCTAAATGTATGCATTTTAGTGCATTGTTACTACCGAGTAAAAAGAAATCTACTACTTCGAAATTTACTTCTAATGGAGTAGTACGCGTCAGAACTAGCACTCTTATAATGTAGTAGTACTCGTCGGTGGTAAATTTTGCTGATCTGCAGGCAACCGCCCGCGTCCCCAGGTTGCGGATACGAGAACGACCTTCAAATATGAAGGTTAGCTGCGATATAATCAAGTTTCCGAACCTGATGAATACGCAGTCGATGACCAAGCAGCAGCAGAGTTACCAGAACGTAAGGGTGTTGGCTGGGTGGTACCAGCAATCGCTGTTAAAATTCTCACAAGTTCAATAACGACTCTGGGATGTGGCGAGTTTGAGCCGCCACAAAATAAGCTCATTTACCGAGTGAGGCACATCACTGCAAGGGGGGTCTCTCTTAAAGGGAGTAGTGGCCATGTGTCTACCCTGTGGTCTTCTGGCAAGTATTCAGGCCTGTTGTGTAAAGACTACTACAGTGGAATCAACTTCATGACTGAGGTTGACTTAGCCTTTTAAGGCAGGTGCGTTGGAGCGTATGTTCTCTACTAGGAATTAGGGCCACCAGGATGTTGGTTGCCGAAATAGAGAAGGCGCGTGTGGTCATAATTGGGCTTCAAGAAGTTCGCTGACCTGGTGCTGGCCAAGTCTCCGCGGCAAATTATTGTCTCCTCTGGTCCGGATAACCAGAAGGCGCTATCAGGTAGGCAGGCGTTGCGCTAGTTCTTAACAAAACCTCCGCTGCCGCTTTGCCAAGCCGGAATCCTGTGAGTGAAACACTCCTTTTTGCTGAATTTAAGCACCGCTTTGGTAGTCTCACAGTGATCGTAGCATATGCCCCGACCAATGAAGCTGACGAAGACGTCAAGAACGAGTTCTACCAGCCATTAGGCCAGATATCTCAGAGCCTTGGTCCTGCAGAAGTTGTTATGCGCCTAGGTGATTTCAACGCAGTGACGTGCACTTCAAGAGATGGTTATGCCTAAGTAATGGGCCCTCGTGGAAGTGGAATCTCTAATGACAACACTGAGAGGCTGCCAAGCTTCTGTGCTGGGGCAGAACTCCGTATTGCTGGCTCATGGTTCGAACGCCGTACTATTCACAGGAACACTTGGCACTCCAACGATGGGCATACCTGCAAGGAAAACTAGGACCACATCCTAGTCAGCACGAGATGGGAGGCGGTACAAAACTGCCACGTTAAACGCAGCTTGGAGTCCAGTACCGACCACAGACCGTTTTTGCCACGATTGCCGTCAAGCTCCGTCGCCCGCTCCTTAAGACGCCTGCTGCTTCCGCTCGACACAGCGTTAAAGCGCTGTCTGACCTGACACTCCAACTCCAGTACGCAGTGGAAATCAGTATCCGTTCGTCTGTTCTGTCGCACTGCGAAAACAAGGATTGGCACACCTTCAAGAAAGCTGTTCATAGCGCAGCATCAACTTGTATTAGAGCGGCTCCACGGAACAAGAACAAAGAATGGATCAGTGATAGAGCTTGGGATCATACTGACAGAAAGCGTGAAAGTCGACTCGCAGGAAGGATCGATGAATGCAAGCAACTGGGTAAGCAGTGCAAGGTGCAGTTAAGAGCAGATCGTCAGCAATGGGCTGACGAAAAAGCTGAAGCAGGCGAAAGTGCTCTGTCGCGCGGTCAAGTCAAGGACACCATTGCAAATTTTAGGCAACGTCGCTCTGCCACTTTGTCTGTCTCTAGTCCGATTCTGGACGAGCAAGGCTTACTCATTAGTAACAAGCATCATCATCATCCTCATATTCAGGACCAATCACAGTTCTAGGCTGGAACCATAGTCAGCTTATCGTGGGACATTTAACGACCAATGCAAGCGAGTGACCCAGGTTATAGCGAAAGTAACTATCAATCAGAAGCTGTAGCTAAGGATGTTTCTGTTTAAAACGAATTCTCACGAGTGCAATGAGGCCTAATCGCTTGGGTTGTTGGTTTTTTTGTGTGGACTCCTACCTTTGGAGAAGCTTCCAATCACATGTAGATTAACAACTAGAAATTAGAACTCGCAGCAAATGCGAAAGTAAAAAAGTCGTATTCGTAATGGAATTTTTTTACGGTAATGTTTGAGAGCAAGTATAAGTTCAAGTACAGAAAAGAGTCTCCAGAGGTGCCTCTCGGCTCACTATGGAAGGCTGAAGATTTTTAGTAGCAGAGGGTGGTTTATCCAGTTTGGAAAAATAAGGAGCGAACAAGAGAGCTGCAGAGGTTAGTGAATAAGAAGACATTGACGAGGAGCCGAATCTGACAACAAAGTTCTTACGCCAGCCAAGGGTCCAACTCATCGGCGAAAGCTTCTTTTACTAAAGGTCGGCTTCTAAATGCGCGTCTTCACACAGAACGCAAGAAGATTGATGAGGCCTGGGACAGAATGACGGATGAAGAAGGGAGAGTGCAATCACGATGAATGAATGTATCAGCATCACACCAAAGGCTGTGGATTACATTTAATGTCCTAAATCGATTACAGTTAGAGATGAATTTTTAAGACTTTAATATTATGGAGTCAAATCAGCTGAGGTCAGAGTGAGTACTAAAGGATCTATAAGAAGCACAAAAATTCTGTTGTTTATCTGCTAATGCTAAGTGCCATTCAATATTAAAGACCTTACTTTCAGAAACACAAGAATAACACTGAACATACTTGGGAAAGCAATAAGTCGACTTCATTGCAATAATGAGCAAAGCATGTTCGTCTAAGCTAGTGGAAAATACAAACAATTTATACACGATGCCTCCAAGTGTTGCTAATGCATTAAAGGAACCATTGACTAAGAAATATAAAAAATGCGTCCAAAAGTTGCAGAAATCGCATGCCCTCTTGTGCGAATAGCAATTTATACCATAAGCCAATGGACCCGATCGAAATATTCGAAATTTTTATTTGCTGATCACTTGTAGAGGGACTGGACCATATGGCATTTCTACCAAAATACTTGGATCAGTCTCTCAGTCAAGAAGTTTTCCCCGATTCATAAAAACCTTCCAAAGTAATCTTTCTTAAGTCTAAAAGTCAGGTCATGTGCAGCAACTATAAACCTACACGTTTGTTTGAAAGGTTTTGCACCTACTATTTCTCAGGTAATGACGCGGATGAGTGAAGCTGCTATTCTCTCTATGCAAATGATAAGGACCGATACTTAAGGCAGAAAGAATATCAACTGGTTTTTTTTTTGCAGTCCGTACGTACCTGACTCTTCAATCCTATGAAAACCAGGCTAAGGAAGATGTCTCCTTTCCCAAACAAGTATATTCCTATCTGATGTTTTCTTGTTATTTATTCTTCGCATTTATTGTTAAATTCATCTCCATTCTTAATTTCACTTCCAATGCGAAGTTGTTTTTAATGTACAAATTGCCATTTTGAAGAAAAATAATCTTCGTTGTTGTTTTTGTTGTTGTTCTTGTTGCGGTTGTTACTGTTATTACCTAATGGCCGGAAACTAGACCTCGCAGCAAGCCATTTTTTATGCTAACTGTAGAAAGTAAATATTTCACATGAATGAAGGTTCAAGAGAGCTAGAGCATTTTTAGAGTTGCTACTCTGCTCTTCTTGCAAGCTAGAACTATTTCCTACTAACTATGACTTCAAGTCTACCAGCAAGTAATATAATGACATATTGCCATCAAGCTTCATCACATATGGTTGCCCTTCATTGTAAGGCAAGAAAAGATTAGCAAGGGAGGTTGTCAACGTGCAAGAGAAAAATAGCCAAGGATGTTTGAGGAGGTCCAGAGTATTACTAAATCGCTTTATTTCCACGGAATATGCCAGCAAAGTCGTGTTCATATAAAAAATGTATTAGAATCGATGAAACTGTGCTGAAATCCTTGCCCATTACCACCTGGAGAGAAGGATAAAAGGATTGGAAAGTATAGAGGAAGGATAGTAAAATTTTCAGTAATTAGACCCAGTGGTAGCGGAAGGACCTGGTCCTCACGAGAAGATATCCATTGCATTCGGCAAAGAAAATCTAAGCGGCTTCTGAAGATTGCGAATTGTTCGCACCCCGCTGGGCGCGTGGTCACAATTTTGAGTTAAATACATTTAAGTACGAAGAAGCGATAACGCCATCTGCTTCTAGAGTGTAGCGCGTCTTAAATTTTTACTATAGGAAAAACAACTTTTTCTCGACACAAACACGTGAAATCACTCCTTCGTGTACGCATATGGGCATACATGGAGTCCTTGTCGGCACGACTTGCATCGCAAATCTAATGCAAGGCACTGCGCCACCTATGCCACCTTCGAAGTTTTTTTGTTTTCAACTCGGGTAAAGCATCGACCCGGAAACTTAAACATGTGTTAGTGAAATTTGTAGAGACAGACAGTGGCCCAGTTGCACCCTGGCACTTTCAATATATCGTGATTGACTCAGAAGGTTGCTGTACCTCATTTTTTGTAATGAAACCCTTGTCAGTAAAAGTTTTATTGCGAAAATCAGTGCATGCATCGCAACTTATATATTGTTCAATATGTCGGCTATCAGGACAGCCATCTCCACATGTTACGTATCTATTCTACCTCTAATCCATCAGAGTTACCTAACTTCTTACATAGTTATTAGGTCCTTATAGTCAATGTTTTATACAACCGCGTACTCTATATGGTAAGGCGAGTTCTACTTAGCATAGATAATATTGTTGAAGAGCCACCATGATACTTCACAATAGAAGCACTTCTTACCTTCCATTAGCATATCTCCCACCATAAAATCTTTCAATAAATTTATGTGAAAACTAGTCAAAGTTTCCACTCGTTAAGATCATGCAGTATAATCAATACTATTATATAACTCCTGTTGCTATTAGCGTCAAGAGGCTCATCTAAGACCGCATGAATTTTGTTTTAACTCCTATCTAGTGCTAGGTAGGGAGTAGAGCAAGCGTGTGTCGTTAAACAGTGCTCTACTTACGGTAAGTTCCATTCCTGCCGATAATCTTGTTGAGGATAAGGGGGCTGGCGATTGAGATAGATCTCTTCACGTATTTAACAGTTCTAGTTTTCGGGTCATGAAGCTTTCCAAGATTGTTACTTCTGTTGTTCCTGTGAAGAGCGTACACTTGGAATAGGGATTGTGTTTGTGGCGGCAGCTCACCATTTTCCCAGTCGTACACAAGCAAGTATCCAAAGTTAGGTTCTTATTAAAATTTTAAGTTCAAGTATTTGCATGTGCGCACCAAATTTTGACACAGGTTCTTAAAAAATCAGTAGGGGGAACGTGATTTTCTTGCCACTCCCTTTTGAATGCAATAAAGTCTGTCCTAAAACATTGGTGTTATCTGCAAAATGATGACTTAAAGAAGGTGAAATGCCATTTGTGTCAGTGACGCTAGCATCGGAGAAAGCAACGATTGCAAAATTATGACGTTTTTATTGACAGCTATGCTGACATTTCATAGTGATGCTTTGGGAACAGTGCTATTATGTAAAACCCCAAAGTGGGATGCTTTTTCTGTTCGAATTTGCTTAAGTCTTCGATTTCGTAATGATTTGCGCCGGGTAGACAGCTCTTAGACGCTGCAATGGTGACCTAGTATCCAATCAAGTAAAGTTTCTAAACAAGGGTTTTATGCTCCGAATGCTCCGAATTTAAATTGTTAGAGTTTCGTGTAATGTCGTTTGAATAAACTTCTGTTATTTCATGATCTGAGAATGATCAAAGGGCAGTGTTTTAGCAAGACAGAAGTGCAACTCTAACCGTCTCTTGAATCAAATCCGGTGGAGCTGTTGTCCCTGCAGTTGCAATGGAAATATGGTCTACACAATTCAATGTTCAAAAGGCTGGGAAAATAGTATCTGCATGATCCACTTTTTTCTTTGCCTTAACGTTTAATCCGCATTAAAAAGAGCCATGAGTTAGTACGGAAGATAAAAAACGAACGAAAGCAATTAAAATTAAGGGAGCAAATAAGCCACCGGTGACTAGTATTAACGATTTCTAGATGTGTCTCTGATCATCTTTCTTGTTATTCTTTTGACGACACAAACGTTTTATGTCACGGCAAGAAATACAAAAACACATGGAGAATGCTGTGCAAATGGGTATGAAGTAGCTGATTGCGTGGATGCGCGAGATTTATTTGTTAATTAATTAAGGATGTGGGTCGTTTAGAAGCTTTATTTCAGCTTTTCATAGTGTTCGTGCCTACCGTAGTGGTGCAAATCCCTACTTATGCTACTAATATTTCTTCTTATGATAGCTGCTGGCATTGGTTTTCTTCTTATAATTGGAGTTGTAACCAATTTTCTGTTTTTAATTTAATAACGACTTGCTTTGCGACCGGTTAGTATAATAACGGCCCGTGAACGGAATAAACTACTAGAAAACACCGAATTTCGCTTTGTCGTCTAAAAGTTAACGACAAAACATAGGAGGACTTTGGCTCAATTGCTAGTTATTTTTGATCGGCTTTCTGCCAACAGCTTGGCTTTGAACTCCAAGAAGTCCGAGTCTATCCTCAACCAAAACTCTCATTGCCCACACCAGACTAACATCAAAGATCGGAAGATGCAAAGTATTTTTACTACATAAGTTAAATATTCCGGATCATCATTTTTACTGGCAACATCTAATTACAGAACTAGAGAAAAAATCTGCTGTGACTATTGGTCTGCTTCGCCAAAACTTCGCCAAATACGTCGACATAAAAACTTTATGAAGTTTCCAAATGGTCGAAGTAGCGCTAAATTCACAAGAGCTCGCAGAACAAAGACAACTCGTTTCACTTTGTAGGACAGGCTTCGATCAGCTTTGATCATGCTTAACTACCACAAAATAATTACATCAAAAGCGCTTAAATAAGAGGGCGTGAATGAAAGTCAATCAATCAGTCAAAAGCTGAAGTTACAAATGCTCACTCGCCCAGCGATAGAAAATTCCAAAAGAGAGGGGGACGGCTGTACACACAACGATCCATGGCGTGACGTCACGAAAATTATCGTCTACAAACTCGCATGAAACTCCATTGATCCCGTAAGTAATATCTTTTAGACGGCTGTACACAACTGATCCGTGATCCGAAACTCAGCACACAGGCGGAAGTACCTGCAACCTTATAGCAATCAACTACTTCAAAGCTATTAACTAAGAGATCATTGGAGTTTCATGCGTGTAGTTTGCAGACCATAATTTTCGTGACGTAACGCCATGGATCGTTGTGTGTGCAGCCGTCCCCCAAAAGAGACGGTTCAAAGTAAACTATCAATCAACAAGGGAACAACAGCTGCAAGCAAGAGCGAGCAAATACCTAGGAGAGAACGAATTAAGTAAGAAGGAGTGTAAGGAAGAAAGGATAGATCTAGATAGAAAGAGTAAGAGCTAGATGGTTAAGGTTAGCGTTAAGGTTAGGTTTTATCCATTGAATAAACATGGCCTCCTTCAGTTTACGCTAAAAATCAGTCGGGGCTCCATCTAAAACAGAAAAACAAAGATCAGTACGCTGGCGCCTACAGTCATTATTCGCTTGCAAATGTTTGAAAATGTGAGAGGACGCATCTCTTCCCACGTGCTCATCAATCCGAGTTTTAAGGTGTCTGGGAGGATTCTCTAATACAGCAGGCACTACAGCCAGCGCAAAAAAGTTTATAAATAACTCCAGATTGTAAACTCTTGGGAAGCGGGTCCTTTAAAGAAAAGTAAGACCCAGACTTGAATGAAACAACAATAAGTTTAACATGAATTCCAACGCAATACCTACTAACAATGTTCCGAACTATTTGGCTAGTTAAGTTAAATACAAAAACCATGTAAGGGAGTTAGTAGTAACGCGCTTTTACAGCCGTCGATACTCAATCGATTGGATTAGCTTTGGATTCAAACTTATTATGCAAATAGGATTTCATACATCTACTGATCAGTGAATACAATATAGACGGCTAAAAAAGCGCGTTACTACAAACTTCCATAGATAGGTTTTGTATCTAACGTAACTAGCCAAAAAGTTCGTAAAATTGTTAGTAGGTATTGCGTAGGTATTGATGTTAAAATTATTTTTGTTTCATTGAAGTCTGGGCCTTACTGAAAATGGTCAAAGCTGATCAAAACATTTTCTAAAAACTGAAACGAGTTGTTATTTTTCTGAAAGCTGTTTATAAAGTTTGTAATTTAGTCGTCTCATCACCTCTCCATAGGACTTCCGTAGTCTGGGGCCATCCCACCAGTGCAGATCTTTACAATTTTACTCGCTTACAGAAGAGCTCTATAATAACGATTGCGATTCCAAATCCTATTTCAGGCACTAGAAATTTTGAAACTGAAAAAAAGCTCTTAAAATGAGACAGAACTAATTTGTGACTGACATTCCCCCAACGCCAGACGATCACATATATTTTTGAAATTGGCCAAATTAAGAAACTCACCAGTCCCTCCATTCCCCCAACGCCAGATGAGTTTTGCCCTATCCCTAT